>JABWPP010000050.1:212329826-212614025 GCA_016920855.1 Puya raimondii | reverse complement strand
TTTGATGGCACAAACTAATGCTTATTGAAAGTTCGCTGAGATCTTTTCAATTGCCATACGAATTAGGCGAAGTGTGCAATCCCTAATGTGGATGGACTCATCCCACTCAAAGGCCGTCGATAATTTAACGTTTCCCAAACCCGAAATAAATGGATGTAGGAAGAGAGTTGGATTTATCTTCTTACAATGGTTGAGAATTAATGCCTGAGTTCAATGCTTTAAAATCAAACCCGAGTTCTTCCTCTCGTCGCGCATGTGCGACAGCGAAGAGAAGATGGATAACTCCGCTCAAGTTAATCATGAGGAACTAGCTTGGAATGGTCCAAAAACCCTTTAAATGCTTACAAGTAAATTTGATTTCAATTTTCATAACGATCATGAGACCTTTACCGGTACTAGTCGCGTCGTCAAGACAGAGTAATACATGCGAACAACTTGGAGAGAATAGGCTCGAATTAAAGTTTAAAGAAAAATTTGAGAACGCTGCCGAAAATTTTCGTCCGAAGGTTTGCGGCCATTGAGACTAGTAAAACACCCGGACAGGATGAAAGTAGAGGAATTAGTAGCCTTTACAAACCGTATGATATGACTTTTCCTACTAATGAATCTCTCCATTTTTCTTCCGAAAAGTCAAAGGTATTGCACTCAATTCTACGAAGGAAGGACGTTGACTCGATGCCGACGAAGAAATGTTATCGCTTGCCGATTTGAACACCAATTGGCGCGCTCACGAAAAAATTTCGACGGAAGTTTTCCGGAAGAACGAGACAAATCGATCTCATCCAAAGCTTCTTCTAAAGATCTTCAAATTCTAATTCCTCTAATAAAAGAAACTTGCATAGTCCGTCTAAAGAAAAAGATGAATCGAAGGGGAATGCCAATCTACGAGAGTAGAGGCTAAACCGGCCCTAAATATTTTCACGGATTGTCCCACGAAAAAATCGTAATAAAAAGAAGGCTGGCAACCAAAAACTGGGACGATTCAACTACTGATGAATCGACCGCAGTGAGAGGAAAACGAATGATGCTATAGCTTTATGTGCACAGACGTCTGTACCTTCCTCGTCGTTCTTTGTTTAGCATACTATTTCTATGATTTGCTTGTCTCGTTTGCATGAAACGTCATCGACGATGGCACAAGTGAAGGAGAGTCAGATGATGACGACTTAGCCGCTGCATACAATCAACTCTTATTGGAATCGAAGTAGTTGGCTAAATTAATTAACATACGAAGATTGCGTCACTCTGAGCTTGCGGATGATGTTGACTTATTTTGTTTGATTTATTATAATATGTTGTAAATGTATTTTATTTTATTTTTTATTATCTTTTTGTATTTTATTAAAATATATAAATAGAATTGTTGATTAATTAATTATGATATATTTTGATTTTTTTATTTAATATTTTTATGTTTTTTTTTTTGTAGTTTGTATAAATCGAAAATATTAATTTGTGATAGTTTTTTTTTTTATTGTTTTATTTTTTTATTTTATGTTTGAAGTATGTTTTTTTATTTGCTTTTTTTTGTTTTTTTGTTTTTTTTGTGTGTTTGATGTATATGTTTTGTTATTTTTTTGTTTGTTTTATTTTGAGTTTTTTTTTATTTTTTGTTTGTGTTTGATTTAGTTGCCATTTTTGCGGATTTATTGATTATTTTTTTTTGTTGTGGTGGAAGAATATTTTTAAAAAAGTTTTTTATTGTTTTGTTGAGACCTAGAACGGTGTTGTCTTAAACGTTCTATCGGCATCATTAGTTTATATGTTTTGAATTTTTCACTTTTTATTTTATATTTTGTTTTTTTTTGTATGATCGTGTATCACAAGTTCAAACCGTTTATTTGAAGCCACAACAAATAGTGCATTTTAAGCCGTAATGAACGTGGCGACCAACGGACGATTCAAAAGTCCCAGAACAACGTTGTTCAACCGTTTTTTTATTAATTTTTATCCATATTTATCCGTAATTATTTTTTCTGGTTTATTGTATTTATTGTGATATCAGTTTCTTGTTTTTAATTTCTTTTATTTATTTATGATTTTTTTATGTGTAGTAGCGATTGATTGTAGTATTATTAAAGAAAATCTTGTCATTTGTTTTAAATGTTTTATTTTTATTTTATTTTGTTACGTTTTTTTTTAGATCATTGTTTAGTTTTTAGTTTGAAATATTGTTTTGTTTTTTTTATTACTTACTGTTCAAATCATGTTCATCCCAATTTAATTTCCAAATTAATTATTCATTTTTTTTTTTTTTTATTATATTATAGAAATAATGTATATTATTGAAAAATTAAATTAATACTTATTTTCATAAAAATGTTTACAATCAAATAAATTGTAATTTTCTAGGATTTTAAAAGTTTTTTAATCTTTCTCAAAGCTTAAAAGTACTAGTTGAATTTTGTTTATAATAAATAATATTCTGATTTTTTTATTACCATGGTAAAAATTTTGTCACGAATTTGTATCTTTAAATATAATAAGAGATTTTATTATAAGCTAATGGGGGAGTCATTTGTTATATTACCTAGAAAAATAATATATAATATTTATTGAATTAAAGGACAAATATGAAAATATATTTTTGTAAAACTAATATAAATTCTAGTATGTTGAGTTGCATAAATTATACCCATACAATAACATTATTATTTTTTATTGATTTTACCACGAAAAACCCGATAAAATTCCGGTTAGTGTGTTTAACCGCCTAAATATTTTATGAACAAAAATTATAAATAATAAATATAGAAATTTACTAAAAAAAATAATAAAAGGAATAAAATTTAAAAAGAATAATAAATATGTGTAATAAAAATTTGTTATATAGTATTAATTTTACTTAATTCTCATAATTGATGTTTTAGTTTGAAAAAATTTAAATTTAT
This sequence comes from Puya raimondii, assembly GCA_016920855.1. NCBI lineage: Eukaryota > Viridiplantae > Streptophyta > Magnoliopsida > Poales > Bromeliaceae > Puya > Puya raimondii. Next base: position 212,611,134 of record JABWPP010000050.1, on the reverse strand, counting down.
GTATTTTATTTAAATTTATTGATTTTATATTTTAAAATTTGAATTTATAATTAAAATTTTAATGTTTTTTTTTTTATTATTATTTTAAATAAAAAATTTTATTATGGGGTAGAAATTAAATAAGTATTAGAATTTGCTATATAATATATATATTGATTAAAAATAATAATTTTGAATGAAAAATAAAAAATTGTTTTGTATGATTTTTGAAGTTTAATTTTTTTGTTAATAATTGTTTTAGATTAGTCTAAATATAAGATAATTTTAAAATGATTGTTGAAATTTTAATAAAAAAATTTTAAAATAAAACTTTTTAAGTCTCAATATATTTTAGTAAGAATTTTAAGAATTGGAAGTAAATAAATTAAATTAACTCATTTATAAAAGATTAAAGAATTTAAATAAAATTGTAACATAAGTTAAGAATTTGATTGGTTAAATTAAATAATTGTAAATTCAATATATATTTAAAAAAAAAATTATTAAGTGTTTTAATTATAATAAAGTGTTTAAACAATTAATAAAATAAAAAAAATAAATTAATGGTGTTTTTATTAAAATTAAATGTTATAGAATGGTGAGAATAAAATAAAATAAGGGTAATTTTAGTAAGGGAGGAAGATACGTAAATATTAAGAATTTTTTGGTTAAGGTTGATGTTTAATAAAAGAATTTAATAAATAAATTAATAAAAAAAAAATGATATTATAATAAAAAAAATTATTATTAAATTAGATGTAATTAAAAAAAATTATGATAAATAGTTGAAGAATTTTATTTATTATTTAGAGTTAATCGTTTGTAGTTTTGGTATAAATAAATTTTGTTAATGTAGGTTTATTTGGATAGTTTAGTTAACTGATGTAATTTATGGTTGATATAAAAGATTATAGAGTTATTATTAATGGTTTAAATAGTTATTTGGGTAGCATCATAATTGTGTTAAATTAGAAAGACTTGGAATAAGAATGGTATTAAATTGTTTGCATATTCTATACGCGATTTCAAAATTTTACGGTATTTTTTATTAATGGGGTTATATTAAAGCGGGTTTGTACATGAGTATATTAAAAATTTGGTTGTAAATTAAAATACGGATAGTTGATTAATGTATAATTTGAAGGATAATTAATATAGTGGATAATTAATTATCATTATGTTTAATAATAAATTTAATGGAATTAAATTTTTAGTAACGAATAAATATATTTTAAATGATTTAATATTGTTAATAGTAGGAAGTGATAGAAGAATTAATGTTTTTTACAATTAATTATTAATATTTAACAACAATTTGGTAGTTGGGTGATATAATTTAATATTTGTTATTAATTGTATAGTTGACTGATTATGTTAATTATATTTGAAGAGAGTTATTATAGATTGGGATTAGGCCATAGATTATTTGTAACTTAATTTACGTGTTTTAGGTAAATGAAAGGTTATATTTTAATTTTAATTTAAATTAAATTATTAAATGTTTATTTGATATTGTTTGGATTATCGTTATATTTGAGTTAATGATAATTGAAAGGTGGTATAAGTTATTACTAATATGTTAATAGCATTTGTTTTTAATTTAATTAGGAAGAACATTGGGTTTTTATGCTTTTTTGTTAATTAGTGTTATTGGACTTTTTAATGATATTGATTTGGTTTTAGTAAAAGTTTTAAATTAATTTGTGTTTGGGCAAGTTATTATTTAAATGGGTATATTTTTTATAATTGAGTTCAAAATATATTTTTAAATGAAAAAGTTTTTAGGAGTGTAATCTAATAAGTAGACTATTTATGGAATTGTTATTATAGCCATTTTGAGTGCTATTTTGAATTGATGAGCAATTTCAGTTTTAATTAATTTTATAGATTGGTTCTGACTAGTTTTATAAAGTTAATTATTTGTCAATTTTCTTTAATAATTTATAAATTAATTAATTTATTGCATTTATTTGTTGATATTTAACAAAAATTAATATATTTTTAAGGTTTATTATATTATATTTAAGTGTTAATATTGTTTAATTTCAATTTTTTTTAGAGTGTTTTTGTGATTAGTGATTATTAATTATAAGATAATGGCAGGATTTATATCCATGATAAAATTTAAGTGGACGTGAAGATGTTTAGTTTAGGGTTGGTTTGAAATTGTTACGTATTCTTATTTGTTTTGTAATTTTGAGTAATTTATTTAATTAGTTATTGGTGTATTAATTAGTTTTAGACATTTATTGGTTATTTTATATTAGTTTATTAAATGGAGTTTGTTAAAAGTGTTATCTTTTGTATTAATTTTATAGTATAGGAATAGTATTATTAATGTTGTTTAATTCGTTAAATATTATATTTGTTTTAACTCCTGTAGTAGTAAATTGGCGCTGTGTATTAACCTGGGGGTTGAGATACCGAGGTAATTGTTTAAGTGTTGGGATTAATAATAATTAATACTAATCAATGTATATTTTCTATCTTTTAAAAAATTCAATATATTTTAGTTTAAGTAATATTAAAGGTGGTAATACAAGTTTTTTATTGCGTCTTATTATTAATTAGAACTGGTTTGCAAGTTTTATAATTTATGATTTGTTAACTAACTTTAAGGTTCGGCAATTTAGTCTTATAATTTGATTAGTATATAAATTTATATAAAAATTAATTAGACGTATTGGGAATCAAATTGTTTAGGATTCACGAAAAACGCAAAAAAAAATTGTGTTGGCGTCGGTGTGGTGTAATTTAAATTAGAAAAACGAATCTGTTGTTTTGTGGGTTAATGTGGGGAATATAATAAGAAATTAATGGTATGGTAAAAAAAATAAAAAATTATAATAAAACTTATGGTTACAATTTCCATTAAGTTAGGTGCAAGACATCGTTTTGTAAGTAAAACCATTTAATTATGTCAAAATTGGTGTTTTAATGCATGGTTAACAAATTACCTACGGATGACCGGACTCGACTAATAATCCAGCGTGTGATTGTTAACATGTTAACTGGTGTTTCAAATATGTGTCTATTTTTTTGCGAGGTGTATCAGTTTCTCGAAACTAATTCAACAACACTGTATGTTTGGTTAATAAACTTGAACGTGGTTGGTAGGTTTTTTTTAATTATATGGATTACTTGTGTCCATGTTTGTTAATACCAATAATACCTTAATAGGTGGACAATATACAGTTTCAATAAATATAATAGACTTAATTAAGTGTTAAATCAGCGGATAGTTTGCGTGTTAAGTGTTTTGTTTTAAGATTGTTTTTTGTGTGTGTTGTGTAGTTTGTTTTTATTATGTAGGTTAATTTTGGTGAATACTATGTTTGTAGATTGGGGAAGTTTTGTAGATTGTTTGGTTGTTATTAGATTTTTTTATAGTTGTTGTAGTTTGGTTGGGGTGTGAATGTTTTGTGTGGTCGTTTTTTTTTGTAATTAATTGGCTTGTTTTGTTATCATGAAGCCTTAATTTGGATTTTTTATAGTAGTTTTTTGACGTGAGTATAATAATAATTATTTAATTAGGCATGGGTTTTGGGAAGTGTTGTTTTTTTTATTAAGATTTAGTTTTTTGTGAATTCAGTATTGCTGGATGCGTTGATGAGTAATTTTGCAGTTGTTAGTTGTTTAGGATCTTTTGATATGTTTTTTTTTACTAATTTTGGGTTTTTTTTTTTAATTTGAATTTGAAGATTGAATGGTTTGGTGGATCTATATGTTTTGGGGTTATGGGTGTGTGTTGGTCGTAATGTTTGTAATGTGTAATGGTATTTAATTAATTTTTCCTTGTTAGGTGTAATTCATGTTTATACCGAGTAGGTGGGTGGTTTATATAGTGGGTATGTGGGTGTTTAAGCAAAGTCGGTTTTTGCAGTTGGTTGGTTTTTTTTAAATAAGTTCTGTAATGTTTTTTTTTTTGGCTATGATAGTGTTTTTTTTCTTTGAGAAGTTTAAATGTTTAAGTATAAAGTAGGGTTTTAAAGTTATTTTTTAAGGGGATGTATTTGAGATAGGAGGTGGGTGTGGAGTGTTGATTGGATATGGGAAAAATGAGAGTTATATGTACATATAGCCGGGAGGACAAGATAATGATCCATGTAAGAGTTTTGGGGAACGCGACAAATTAGAATCCTCCTAATCAAAGGGATGGGTATTGTACGAGTTTTGATCTCACTAGCGTAGATTTGGGAATTATAGCATTTAGTTGAAGCCACGATTTTGAATGTAGCTTATCTTTTGTAGTCGGAAGATAAGCGATAATGGCTCCGGTTTTTCTAATGATCGACTGCACTCACAATCTGGCGTTGCTGAGTATATCGTTTCATTCTATTATTTTGGATGAGAGTGCGAAGTTTTTGCAAAATTAAACCCCCCGAAACCCTCCACCAAATACTATAGATGTGTGTAATTAGGCAAAACGAAGATCGTAAACCCCATGAAAGCATTCTATTGGCGCACCCTAGATGCCGAGTCGCGCTCACCAGTACATGGTTTCTCAGTGGGCCAGTGCTTGTCCCACGAAACAAAGATGTGTGGAAACGAAGATTTTGGGCCCCAAGAGAACATGAGGTGTCTAATTATGGCCCCAAGTTGCAGAAAAGAGATTTAGGCGGAACTAACTCTCATATATAACTCTCATATACAACACTGATATCTCAATCACACTGTATGTACAGACTCATAACCAGCTACCAAAAATGGGGTATACCTCTAGCCAAGTATCTGGGGAATAGCTCTACCCGACGGTCTCCTTTCCGCGCTCAGTATGCACAACTGGGGAAGAAGACTCTGCAAAAAGATGTCACCAATGGGTGTGAGAACTATTATCAATCAAGTAGTCCTCATTGGGTACCGCCACCAGCCTCAGCGGTCTGCCCACTAAGTCCTCAATCTCAAGAGATATATAGAGCAATAAAGAAAGTAGGAGATATACTACCACTACTATGCACAAAGCTCAACTGTCAGTATGAATATCAATGAACTGAATATGAGGACTATCAAACACAATAATACCAGCGAACCAGCTAGTACAGGAAACCCCGTCTGTACCTAGCTCAATCCATAATACCATACAATACCTCACAATACGATACCTGCGGCCTGATCATGCTCAACCCTCCAGGGAGCCAGCTAGTACAGGAAGCCCGTCTGTTCCTAGCCCTTCGTACAAACCTCTGTACGGAATATGCCAACTCTAGAGTGGTACTCGTGGGAGCGACCCAACCGATTAAAGTAAACCCAAGTATACGCCAAGCACCCGCAGGTATATGATCGACATGACTGGGTCAACAAGGATCATGTGCCCTCGGCACCTCAAAGAATAGTCAACAAGTAAGACCCAATCCACTGTGCCCTTGGCACCACAAAGGATAATCAACAAGTGTGACCCAATCCATGATCTCACAAAGAATCACGTGCCCTCGGCACAATCAATGCTCCAGTGCTTACAATCAATCTCAACTCTAACACAAGAGGAGGCTCTCAACTCTACCACAAAGAGGAGGTACAATAACATAGCACGAGCCACAACATGATCACCTACACTACATGTACAACAACTGGTACAAAGGATATCAACAGGATAGGTATAGGTCAAATCATGCAACAAGGATACAAAGAAATGCATGCTCATATATATATCATTAGCACATCTAAGATCATAACATGCCCATGCAGTCTATAGATCAGTCTCAACCTAACATGGCATCTCTAACATAATCTTAGCATGGCATACTATCATAATCCCAATATCATAATCCAATATCCACATATCATAATCCAATCATCATATCATGCTAACATAATCCAAACAACATCATATCATATTATGCTAACATGAGATAAAACACGTAGGAGGAAGTCCACTAAATCTGGCAAACATCAACCCACCTCACAAGCTAATCCAACCACGGTGGGGAAAGAACAGTATCCTCAGATCCAACCCTCCAAGATAACGAACTCCGGCAGCACTCTGATCTGTCTAAACCTCCAAGGAACTGCTAACTCCAGCAGAATAACAGCTCGGCACCAGATCAGATCAGCAGAGTAGAAGAGAGCAAGCTAGGTTACAAACTAATGCCAACACATGGCCCTAAACCCCACTTTCTCTCTCTAGAAATGGATCATACGAAGTGGAAATAACCCCAAAAACCATCAGGGCTCACCTATTTATAGGCTGCCAAAAGTCCACATTCGGGCGCCCACTTCTCAACTTCCGGGCGTCCGGAAATCCTCAATGCCAGGTGTCAGCTGGCGGGCAAACGGTCGGTCGGCGGTCAGCAGGCGGTGGGGCGGCGTGTCTCCGGCGGTCGACACGTGTCCTGCGTCGCGACACGTGGCTCTCCACGTCACAACTCAATTCGGATCCTCAATCCGGGCGTCCAGATCCTGCGCCCAGATCCAATACTCGTCAGCCACAACCGGATCGTCCAGAACATCCACTGGGTCCGGAAAGTTTCGGGCGTCCACTTCACCTCTTCCGGGCGCCCGAATCCCGCCTAGTCCAGAAACCCTAAATCTCAAAATTTTCGAGTACTACAACAAGTCTGGGACAAGTCCTCGTGATGTGTCCTGGCTGTCCGCACTCATAACATCGGCCCTCTCGTCTATCACAGAGATAAGCAAAATGAGGTCCTCCACAAATCACACATCGGGGAGATTCCCTCGACTGCTGCTGTCGCTGCTGACGATATCCTCCAGACTGCTGGCGAAATCCTCCAGACTGCTGGCGACTAGAAGATCCACGTCCCTGGAAACGCGATCACTGGGGAGGTCTAGGTGGTCGTCTGCTACTTGATTGCCCTCCATCATCAGGTACCGGGCGCTTCCTTTCCTGACCTTGAGCTGGGTCCACAAGCTGCCCTCTCGTCACAAATGCCCCTCGTTCTACCCACAGAGACTGCTCGATAGTAGCATCCAAAGTCTGAAGTCTCTGCGAGTGGACAAATGGAAAGATATCGGGTCTCAAACCCTTCTCATACAGATAGACCTTCTGTATCTCATCTCTCGCTGCCGAAGGAACACAGTTAAGCAATCTAGTAAATTCCCTCGCATACTCCTGCACCGAGCGATTCCCTTGCTTCAGGTTCTTCAAGTCTTCCTCTATCTTCATCTTTACGCTACTGGGAAAGTATGCTCCATACATAATCGCCCGAAACTCACTCCAAGTCATCTGTAGAGGATTCAGGGACCTATGATCACGGGTCCTCCTCCACCAGACATGTGCATCACCAGATAAACAATGCACTGCCATATGCACCTGCTCCCGTGCTGGCACAAAGAGATCCTCGAACAACTTCTCCATCTCACAAATCCAGGCTTCTACCACCCATGGCTCTATACTACTGCTATTGAATCGCGGTGGATCAAACCTATAGAAGCGAGCTAATCTATCCGCCATCCGCTCCTGCTCCTCTTCAGAAAGCACTTGACTGGGCTGAGTACTTCCTTCTCTGGGTTGAGATGTAGTTGGAGTAGTCGCCGCCTGAGGTTCCATAGCTCGAGGCGTAGAGAAAGCATCACACATTTTCTGCAACAAGGCACTCTGCTGCTTTCCAACTGCAGCTATGTCTGCTAGCTGCTCCTGCAGAGCGGCCCGCTCACAAGGTCCCGTCTGCTCAGGCATATCCGAAGGCGTCGGATGCGCTCGTGTCGACGGTCGTCGAGGAGGCATAGTAACAACCTGCAACAGAATACCCGATTAGGATCACAAACAATCTCACGACCCAATCTAGCGAAAGTCTAGAAGGACACTTCTTTTCTTCTTAGATTATTATGTCGTCTGCAGCCAACATAATTCATCCGATAAGAGAAGGCATAATCCCTCAATCACTCTTCCTACACAAGGAAGGATTCAAAAACCCAATCTTTGACTTTCGCGATCAATCACGTCTCTCTCGTCATTCTTAGGTCTGTTTATCTTAGGTTTCCTAGGCCCTCTTAACCTATTCCTAAGCTCTGATACCAACTTAATCGGTCACGCCTCGGGTTACCTCTTCCCAGGCACATGACAAAATCCGCCGCATACACAGTATCTCTACCATGTATACGAAGCGAAATAACATCAACAATAATCACACAGAGCTAAAGGTATCAACAGAGCTGCTATATAAATATATCAAAAGATCACTGTACATACAGCATCCATAACTCTCATATATAACTCTCATATACAACACTGATATCTCAATCATACTGTATGTACAGACTCAACCATCTATCAAAATAGGTATACCTCTAGCCAAGTATCCGGGGAATAGCTCTACCCGACGGTATCCTTTCCGCGCTCAGTATGCACAACTGGGGAAGAAGACTCTGCAAAAAGGTGACAACAACGGGTGCGAGAACTACTATCAAACAAGTAGTCCTCAATGGGTACCGCCACCAGCCTCAGCGGTCTGCCCACTAAGTCCTCAATCTCAAGAGATATATATATATATGGAGCAACAAAGAAAGTAGGAGATATACTACCGCTACTATGCACAAAGCTCAACTGTCAGTATGAATACCAATGAACTGAATATACGAAATGAGGACTATCATACACAATACAATACCTGCGAACCAGCTAGTACAGAAAACCCCGTCTGTACCTAGCTCAATCCATAAAACCATACCATATAATACCACACGATACGTCACAATACGATAACATACGATACCTGCGGCCTGATCATGCTCAACCCTCCAGGGAGCCAGCTAGTACAGGAAGCCCGTCTGTAACTAGCCCCTCGTACAACACTCTGTACGGAATATGCCAACTCTAGAGTGGTACTCGTGGGAGCGACCCAACCGAGTAAAGTAAACCCATATATACGCCAAGCACCCGCAGGTATATGATCGACACGACTGGGTCAACAAAGAATCACATGCCCTCGGCCTCTCAAAGGATAATCAACAAGTATGACCCAATCCATGATCTCACAAAGAATCACGTGCCCTCGGCACAATCGATGCTCCAGTGCTTACAATCAATCTCAACTCTATCACAAGAGGAGGCTCTCAACTCTACCACAAAGAGGAGGTACAACAACATAGCACGAGCCACAACATGATCACCTACACTACATGTACAACAACTGGTACAAGGGATATCAACAGGATAGGTGTAGGCCAAATCATGCAACAAGGATACAAGAAAATTATGCATGCTCACATATATATCATTAGCATATCACACACATGCAAATCTCAACCTAACAAGTCATATCTAACATAATCTCAGCATGTCATGCTTTTATAATCCCAATAATATCACACTATCATAATCCAATACCATCATGCTATCATAATCTTCATATCATGCTAACATAATCCAACACTATCATGCTAACATGAGAGTAAACACATAGGAGGAAGTCCACTGAATCTGGCAAACATCAACCCACCTCACAAGCTAATCCAACCACGGTGGGGAAAGAACAGTATCCTCAGATCCAACCCTCCAAGATAACGAACTCCGGCAGCACTCCGATCTGTCTAAACCTCCAAGGAACTGCTAACTCCAGCAGAATAACAGCTCGGCACCAGATCAGATCAGCAGAATAGAAGAGAGCAAGCTAGGTTACAAACTAATGCCAACACATGGCCCTAAACCCAACTTTCTCTCTCTAGAAAACAGGATCTCGAAGTGGAAAATGAGCCAAAGTGACCAGGGACTCGCCTATTTATAGGCTTCCAAAATCCCACATTCGGGCGCCCACTTCCCAACTTCCGGGCGTCCGAAAATCCTCAACGCCAGGTGTCAGCTGGCGGCCAAACGGTCGGTCGGCGGTCGGCAGGCGGTGGGGCGGCGTGTCTCCGGCGGTCGACACGTGTCCTGTGTCGCGACACGTGGCTCTCCACGTCACAACTCAATTCGGATCCTCAATCCGGGCGTCCGGTTCATGCATCCAGATCCGAATTCGTCAGCCACAATCGGATCGTCCAGAAAGTGCACTGGATCCGGAAACATTTGGGCGTCCACAACCTCACTTCCGGGCGCCCGAAACCTGCCAAGTCCAGAAACCCTAAAATCTCAAGTATTACACTTTCTCCTACTGAGTTCACACGTGTTTCCGCGTGTGATACGGCTAAAGAGATTTGGGATACTCTTCAAGTAACACACGAGGCTACAAGTCTAGTAAAAATTCAAAAGCTCCAAATGCTTACGAGTCAATTTGATTCTATTCGTATGGAGGAGCATGAATCGTTTATTGATTATTTTTTACTAGACTTCAAGATATTATCAATACTTGTGCTAACTTAGGAGAGAAGATCCCAGAATCTAAGGTCGTTAAAAAAATCCTTCGAACACTTCCGGAGCGTTTTAGGGCTAAAGTAGCGGCTATTGAAACGGTTAATCATCCGGATGATATGAAAGTAGAAGAACTAGTAGGTGCTCTTCAAACTTATGAAATGACTTTTCCTACTAATCAATCTTATTCCAAGTCTTTCTCTAAAAGTACAGGTGTTGCACTCAAATCTACAAAAGAGGAAGACGACGACTCGGATTCCGACGAAGATATTTCGCTCGCCGACTTTGAACAACAACTACCGCGTCTCACGAAGAAATTTCGTCGGAATTTTCGGAAGAACGAGACAAATCGATCTACATCCAAATCTTCTTCTAAAGGATCTTCACGTTCTAAATCCTCAAAAGAGAAGAGTCTTGTAAAGTCTTCTAAAGAAAAGGATGAATTTGAGGGAGGAATCCAGTGTTACAAGTGTCGAGGCTACGGCCATATCTCCACGGATTGTCCCACTAAAAAGTCCTATAGAAAGAAGGCTTTACAAGCTAGAACTTGGGATTTGGCGGGTGTCGGGCGCTCGGAAGTGAGGAAGTGGACGCCCGAAAGATCTGGATCCAGTTGACTTTGTCGATGATCCGGAAGTTGCTGATGAGGTTCGGATCTGGATGCAGGAAACCGGACGCCCGGATGAGGATCCGGATTGAGCTGATGACGTGGAGAGCCACGTGTCGCGACGCAGGACATGTGTCGACCGCCGGAGACACGCTGCCCACCGCCTGCCGACCGACGACCGACCGCTTGGCCGCCAGCTGACACCTGGCTTGCAGGGTTTCCGGACGCCCGGAAGTTGGATTCGGGCGCCCGAATGTGGGACTTTTGGGAGCCTATAAATAGGTGAGTCCCTGTGATATTGAGCTCATTTTCCACTTCGTGATCCCTATTTTCTAGAGAGAAAAAGTTGGGTTTAGGGCCATGTGTTGGCATTAGTTGTAACCTAGCTTGCTCTCTTCTACTCTGTTGATCTGATCTGGCACTGAGCTGTTGTTCTGTCGAAGTTAGCAGCCTTTTTGGAGATATTCAGATCAGAGTACTGCTGGAGCTTGGTTAACTTGGAGGGTTGGATCTGAGGATACTGTTTTCCCCACCGTGGTTGGATTAGCTCTTGAGGTGGGTTGATGTTTGCCAGATTCAGTGGACTTCCTCCTATGTGTTTACTCTCATGTTAGCATGATAGTGTTGGATTATATTAGCATGATATGATGATATTGGATTATGATAGTGTGATATTATTGGGATTATGATAGCATGACATGCTGAGATTATGTTAGATATGACCTGTTAGGTTGAGATTTGCATGTGCATGATATGCTAATGATATATATATATGAGCATGCATGATTTTCTTGTATCCTTGTTGCATGATTTGACCTACACCTATCCTGTTGATATCCCTTATACCAGTTGTTGTACATACTAGTGTAGGTGATCATGTTGAGGCTCGTGCTATGTTGTTGTACCTCCTCTTTGTGGTAGAGTTGAGATTGATTGTGAGCACTTGAGCATTGATTGGGTCATGTTATTGACTATCCTTTGAGGTGCCGAGGGCACGTGATTCTTTGTGAGATCAGTGGATTGGGTCTTACTTGTTGATTATCCTTTGAGATGCCGAGGGCATGTGATTCTTTGTTGACCCAGTCGTGTCGATCATATACCTGTGGGTGCTTGGCGCTGATATGGTTGTACTATACTCGGTTGGGTCGCTCCCACGAGTACCGCTCCGGAGTTGGCATGTTCCGTACAGAGGGTTGTACGAGGGGCTAGTGACAGATGGTGTTCCTGTTCTAGCAGGCTCCCTACAGGTAGAGCATGATCAGGCCGCAGGTATCGTATTGTATTGTGTATGGATTCGTGATAGTCCTCATTTGGTATATTCAGTTTATTGGTATTCATACTGACAGTTGAGCTTTGTGCATAGTAGTGGTAGTATATCTCATACTTTCTTTATTGCTCCATATATATCTCTTGAGATTGAGGACTTAGTGGGCAGACCGCTGAGGCTGGTGGCTGTACCCACTGAGGACTACTTGTTTGATAGTAGTTCTCACACCCGTTGTTGACACCTTTTTGCAGAGTCTTCTTCCCCAGTTGTGCATACTGAGCGCGGAAAGGAGACCGTCGGGTAGAGTTGATCCCCGGATACTTGGCTAGAGGTATACCCATTTTTGTTAGATGGTTACGAGTCTGTACATACAGTGAGATAGAGATTATCAGTGTTGTATTATATTATGGTTATGGATGATGTATGTACAGTGATCTTTTGATTATATATATATAGCAGCTCTGTTGATACCTTTAGCTTCTTTGTGGATGTTGTTGTTTTCGCTTCGTATACACGGTAGAAATACTGTGTATGCGGCGGATCTTGTCATGCGCCTGGCCGCATGTAACCCGGGGCGTGACATATTAAGTTGGTATCAGAGCTTAGGAATAGGTCAAGAGGGCCTAGGAAACCTAAGATAAACAGACCTAAGAATGACGACGTGATTAATCGCGAAAGTCAAAGATTGGGTTTTTGAATCCTTCCTTGTGTAGGAAGAGTGATTGAGGGATTATGCCTTCTCTTATCAGATGACTTATGTTGGCTGCAGACGACATAATAATCTGAGAAGAAAAGAAGTGTCCTTCTAGACTTTCGCTAGATTGGGTCGTGAGATTGTTTGTGGTCCTAATTGGGTATTCTGTTGCAGGTTATTACTATGCCTCCTCGACGACCGTCGACGCGAGCACATCCGACGCCTTCGGATATGCCTGAGCAGACGGGACCTAGTGAACGGCCCGCTCTGCAGGAGCAGCTAGCAGACATAGCTGCAGTTGGAAGGCAGCAAAGTGTTTTATTGCAGAAGATGTGCGATGCTTTCTCCCAGCAGCAGAATAATACGCCTCGAGCTATGGAACCTCAGACGGCAACGACTCCAACTACATCTCAACCCAGAGAAGGAAGTACTCAGCCTAGTCAATTACTTTCTGAAGAGGAGCAGGAACGGATGGCGGATAGATTGGCTCGCTTCTGTAGGTTTCATCCACCGCGATTTAATGGAAGTAGCATAGAACCGTGGGTGGTAGAAGCTTGGATATGTGAGATGGAGAAGTTGTTTGAGGATTTGTTCGTGCCAGCACGGGAGCAGGTGCATATGGCGGTTCATTATTTATCTGGTGATGCTCATGTTTGGTGGAGGAGGACCCGTGATCATAGGTCCCTGAATCCTCTACAGATGTCCTGGAGCGAGTTTCGGTGGATTATGTATGGAGCATATTTTCCCAGTAGTGTAAAGATGAAGATAGAGGAAGACTTGAAGAACCTGAAGCAAGGGAATCGTCCGGTATAGGATTATGCGAGGGAGTTTACTAGATTACTCAACTGTGTTCCCTCAGCGGCGAGAGATGAGATACAGAAAGTCTATCTGTATGAGAAGGGTTTGAGACCCGAGATCTTTCCATTTGTCCACTCGCAGAGACTTCAGACTTTGGATGCTACTATCGAGCAGCCTCTATGGGCAGAGCGAGGGGCATTTGTGACGAGAGGGCAGCTTGTGGACCCAGCTCAGGGTCAGGAGAGGAAGCGCCCGGTACCTGATGATGGGGGGCAGTCGAGTAGCAGACGACCACCTAGACCTCCCCAGCGATCGCGTTTCCAGGGACGTGGATCTTCTAATCGCCAGCAGTCTGGAGGATATCGTCAGCAGCGACAGCAGCAGTCGAGGGGATCTCCCCGATGTGTGATTTGTGGATGACCTCATTTTGCTTATCTCTGTGATAAACGAGAGGGTCGATGTTTTGAGTGTGGGCAGCTAGGACATATGAGGAAGACTTGTCCCAGACGTGTAGCAGCTCCTTCTATGGCGTCTGTGCCTTTCTCCCCACCGCAGTATTCTGGAGCATCCACGATATTTTCTCAGGAGCGATCTTCTATGCCACGACAGCCGGATCGACGCCAGCCACCGGCGAGCGGACGAGTTTATGCCGCTCAGATTGAGGATGCCTCGTTAGCTGATCGGGTGGTGGCAGGTATAGTTTTGATTTGTGGCATTAGATCGCGTACTTTATTCGATACTGGTGCATCGCATTCCTTTGTTCGTAGAGCATTTGCATTGCATCATGGTTTTGAGATAGGGTCGTTACCCCAGACACAGGAGGTGCGGGTACCCGACCATAGTTTGCAGGTGACGCAGGGTTGTTTAGGATGTCCTGTGCAAGTAGGGCCTTGGATCATGCCTGCCGATTTATTAGTATTGAGACAGTTGCAGGATTTTGATGTAATCCTAGGCATGGATTGGTTATCTCGATACTTTGCTACAATTGATTGTGGAACCAAGACGGTGATTTTTCGTGAGCCTGGACATGAGGAGTTCATTTATGAAGGTTGTAGGAGTTTACTGTTCGCAGTGACGATCTCTTCTTCTAAGGCCAGACATATGTTGAGTAGAGGGTTTATGGCCTATTTTGCAACAGTGACTGAGGTGGCCACTGTTGTACCAGGACTCGAGGATATTCCTATTGTCCGTCAGTTTCCGGATGTCTTTCCTTCTGAGTTATCCTCGATGCCTCCTGATAGGGAGATTGAATTCGTGATTGATGTGGTACCAGGAACCGCGCCAATCTCGAAGACACCCTATAGAATGGCACCAGCTGAATTGAGAGAGTTGAACGCGCAACTGCAAGATCTTATGGATAAAGGCTTTATCAGACCCAGTGTGTCGCCTTGGGGAGCGCCTGTACTATTTGTGAAGAAGAATGATGGTTCACTTAGGTTGTGTGTGGACTATCGGGAATTGAACAAAGTGACCATCAAGAATAGATACCCCCTCCCACGTATTGATGACCTGTTTGATCAATTACAGGGAGCGTGTGTCTTTTCTAAGATTGATCTTCAATCCGGTTACCACCAGTTGAAGGTGAAGGCCGAGGATATTTCTAAGACAGCTTTTAGAACTCGGTATGGGCATTATGAGTTTACAGTCATGTCGTTTGGATTGACTAATGCCCCTGCTGCATTTATGGATATGATGAACCGAGTCTTTAAGTCTTTTTTGGACAAGTTTGTAGTAGTTTTCATTGATGATATTTTGATTTACTCCTGTGATGATGCAGAGCATGAGGAGCATCTGAGATTAGTACTACAACTCTTGCAAGAAAAGAAGTTGTATGCAAAGCTGAAGAAATGTGAGTTCTGGTTGAGAGAGGTAGCCTTTTTAGGCCATGTGATTTCAGCTTCGGGAGTAGCTGTTGATCCTAAGAAGATTGAGGCGATTCGTGATTGGCCTAGACCGACGACCATTTCTGAAGTGCGGAGTTTTCTTGGCTTAGCCGGGTATTATCGACGGTTTGTGGAAAGTTTTGCGAAACTCTCTACGCCTTTTACTCGGTTAACCAGGAAAGGGGTTAAGTATGTTTGGAGTAATGAGTGCAAAGAATGTTTTGATGAGCTTAAGCAGAGGTTGATGACAGCCCCTATTCTTGCACTACCAGTGATGGGCGAAGGATTTGTTATCTATAGTGATGCTTCGCATAGTGGCTTGGGTTGCGTGCTGATGCAACATGGTAGAGTGATTGCATATGCTTCAAGACAACTAAAGGAATATGAGAAGAACTACCCCACTACCCCACTCATGATTTAGAGTTAGCGGCGGTAGTCTTTGCTCTGAAGCTATGGCGCCACTATCTCTATGGAGAGCATTGTGAAGTGTATACTGATCACAAGAGCCTCAAGTATCTGTTCACACAGAAAGAGTTGAATCTACGGCAACGGAGATGGTTGGAATTATTGAAGGATTATGACATCTCTATCTTATACCATCCCGGCAAAGCGAATGTTGTTGCCGATGCTTTGAGTAGGAAGGCTGTGGCAACTTTGAGTTTGTGTATTACTCAACAGCCTGTCCTAATTGAAGAGTTGCGGAGGTTGTCCCTTGAGGTGGTTACTCACGGGATGACTGCGAGACTGATGACCCTAGTCATACAGCCCACTCTGTTGGAAAGGATTCGAGAGAAACAGAGTATTGATCCTTACTTAATGAAAATTCGAGATCAACTGAGGAGTGGTGATCTTGAAGGTTTTTCTTGTGATGATTCTGGAGTTCTTCGTTATAGAGGACGTATATGTGTACCAGCGGATCTGGAGATTCGAGAGGAGATATTGAAGGAAGCACACTATTCTCCTTATTCTGTACATCCTGGAGGGACTAAGATGTACCAAGATCTAAAGGCTCACTTCTGGTGGAAGGGTATGAAGCGGGATATTGGTAGAGCTGTTGTAGTACTCTGAAACTTTGAGATTTAGGGTTTCTGGACTAGGCGGGATTCGGGCGCCCGGAAGAGGTGAAGTGGACGCCCGAAAGTTTCCGGACCCAGAGGACTTTGTGGACGATCCGGTTGTAGCCGACGGAGATCGGATCTGGACGCATGATTCGGACGCCCGGATTGAGGATCCGAATTGAGTTGTGACGTGGAGAGCCACGTGTCGCGACGCAGGACACGTGTCGACTGCCGGAGACACGCCGCCCCACCGCCTGCTGACCGCCGACCGACCGCTTGACCGCACGACGACACCTGGACTGCGGGATTTCCGGACGCCCGGAAATTGGGAAGTGGGCGCCCGAATGTGGACTTTTGGCAGCCTATAAATAGGTGAGCCCTGATGGTTTTTGGGGTTATTTCCACTTCGTATGATCCATTTCTAGAGAGAGAAAGTGGGGTTTAGGGCCATGTGTTGGCATAGTTTGTAACCTAGCTTGCTCTCTTCTACTCTGTTGATCTGATCTGGTGCCGAGCTGTTATTCTGCTGGAGTTAGCAGTTTCTTGGAGGTTTAGACAGATCGGAGTGCTGCCGGAGTTCGTTTTCTTGGAGGGTTGGATCTGAGGATACTGTTCTTTCCCCACCGTGGTTGGATTAGCTCTTCAGGTGGGTTGATGTTTTGCCAGATTCAGTGGACTTCCTCCTACGTGTTTTATCTCATGTTAGCATAATATGATATGATGTTGTTTGGATTATGTTAGCATGATGTGATGATTGGATTATGATATGTGGATATTGGATTATGATATTGGGATTATAATAGTATGCCATGCTAAGATTATGTTAGAGATGCCATGTTAGGTTGAGACTGATCTATAGACTGCATGGGCATGTTTGATCTTAGATGTGCTAATGATATATATGAGCATGCATTTCCTTGTATCTTTGTTGCATGATTTGACCCACACCTATCCTGTTGATATCCTTTGTACCAGTTGTTGTACATGTTAGTGTAGGTGATCATGTTGTGGCTCGTGCTATGTTATTGTACCTTCTCTTTGTGGTAGAGTTGAGAGCCTCCTTTTGTGATAGAGTTGAGATGGATTGTGAGCACTGGAGCATTGATTGTGCCAAGGGCACGTGATTCTTTGTGAGATCATGGATTGGGTCATACTTGTTGATTATCCTTTGAGATGCCGAGGGCATGTGATTCTTTGTTGACCAAGTCGTGTCGATCATATACCTGCGGGTGCTTGGCGTATACTTGGGTTTACTTTACTCGGTTGGGTCGCCCCCACGAGTACCACTCTAGAGTTGGCATATTCCGTACAGAGGGAGTGTACGAGGAACTAGTAACAGACGGGCTTCCTGTACTAGTTGGGCTCCCTTTTTGTGTTGAGCTTGATCAGGCCGCAGGTATCGTATTGTGAGGTATTGTATGGTATTATGGATTGAGCTAGGTACAGACGGGGTTTCCTGTACTAGCTGGTTCGCTGGTATTATTGTGTTTGATAGTCCTCATATTCAGTTTATTGGTATTCATACTGACAGTTGAGCTTTGTGCATAGTAGTGGTAGTATATCTCCTACTCTTTTATTGCTCTATATATATCTCTTGAGATTGAGGACTTAGTGGGCAGACCGCTTGTAGTACTCAGAAATTTTTGAGAATTAGGGTTTCATTAAATGTATGCAACTTGTATATTCCATAGTTTTGGAACATGATGTATGGAATGGAAATGAAAGAAAAGAAAATTTTGGGCATGTATAAATGTGCAATGTGATGTAATAGAAGTAGAACTTCTTTATGTTGATGCTTTCCTTGTGCAACTCTTGTACTTCGTTCCTAGTTGGAACCTCGTGGATAAGCTTGTGTTGTGACGCCTTGGGCGGGTAGAAGGGACTCTATTCGTTCGGCGGGTCTTGGGCATGCGCCCGTGCGGTTATCCTTTCCACCTAGTTGGTGTTAAAGGCCCGACGGGGCGTGACAAGCGGCCCTTCCATTTTGGTGATACATAGAGTTGTACCCCTAGTCTTGGACATTGTTAGTATAGGGGTTCTCATTAAATGTATGCAACTTGTATATTCCATAATTTTGGAACATGATGTATGGAATGAAAATATGAGAAAAGAAAAATTGGGCATGTATAAGTGCGCAATTGTCATGTAATAGAAGTATAACTTATTTATGTTGATGCTTTCCTTGTGCAACTCTTGTACTCCGTTCCTAGTTGGAACATTGTGGATATGCTTGTGTTGTGACGCCTTGGGCGGGTAGATAGACTCTATCCGTTTGGCGGGTCTGGGGCATGCGCCCGTGCGGTTATCCTTTCCACCTAGTTGGTGTTAAAGGCCCGACGGGGCGTGACAAAACTTCTCCTGGAGCTTCCTCTTCTCACTATCGGGGAAGTAGGCGGCGAATACCAACCCCCGAAATTCCTCCCAAGTCGGTGGCGGAAGGCTAGAGAGTCGATCACGCTTGACTCCCTTCCACCACACTGTAGTACCCCTGGGGCCTAACTGACGGAATGACTGCAGTATCCTAGACTGTTCGACACTTCTGGAGAGGGTCGAGACAAGTCGGAGTCGTTTCGGCGCAAATAGACGCGAAAACGGACTCGGAGCACCGAAGTAAGCCAAAACTGAAGTTTTGGGCGTTTGGAACTTTAGGGCGCCTGGAAGTTATGTTTTGGGCGCCCAGATGTTGAGTGCTCGTTCTCTGAACTGCTAAGTCATTTCGGATCCATGATTCGGGCGCCCGGAAAGTGAGTCCGGAAATTGACCTCGTAAGTATCGATCTGTTTGACACGTGTAGGGTGGTAGGTGGGTTCCGCCGGACCAGGTTAGGGCGCACCGGACCGCGGGCGGAGAGTCCGAAGTACTGGGCTTGTGCAGACTTGAAGAACCGAGCGCCCACTTCTTGGGTTTCGGGCGCCCGAATGTTGGGATTCCTGCTGAGGATCAGGTTAGGTGCATTTTTGTTCTTGAGGCCCATTGCACCGAAACCCTTTGTCTATAAAAGTTGTGGACGACCCCCCTGAGGCGTTTTTCTCCCCTTCTTCATGGTAGACCTTGGATTTTGCATGGAACCCCTCCACTTCCTCCCAAATTCCATCCTTTTCCATTGAAGACCTTGGATTCCTGCAGAACAACAGCATCGACCCGTGGTGTTTCTGCTCGTGTGCAGTGTGGAAGTGTCCAAATCCCAAGAAACTTGGTTTGTTGGATTGTGGACTCGTAGAGGAAGACGTGGAATCCTTCCAATCGTAATTTGGACAGGTATGTATGCTGCTGTTGCTGTTTTACAGGACCCCTTGTGTTCTTGAGCTGAAACTTGGGTTTTCCTTTGATCTTATGGATCCAAATCTCTTGGGAGCTGGATTTTCGAAATGAAGATTTGTCTTTCCTCATCCCTTGCTGGTTTGGAGGTTCTTTCCACCTGAATTGAGGATTCAAAGGTGAGTTCTAGCTCAGATTTTGAGTACTTAGCTTAAGTGCTGAATTTTTGGACCTTTGATGGATTTCTTGGATTTTTGAATCCAGATTTTTGTGAGAAGCCTTGGAGAGGTTTTGGATTGTTCCATCACTGTATTTGAGAGGTTTGTGACCCTTTTCCATGGGCTATATTCGTTGGAATTCCAGAATTCATGCTTGAGGTGTTATTTACTTAGTTGCTGGAATTTCTGTATGCAGTGCAGGAGGGTCCAGAAATGGGTCTGAATCAGTGCGAGGACTTTTTGGACATCGAGTCGAACTCCGTTTTGGCTGAAATTTGGAGAGTTTGTTCTTGAGCCCCTGCTGGTGAGTTGGATAAAATTTCACTGCATTTGGAGTTAGGATTTGGATTTTATCGCATGTTGAATCCATGTTGGTCGTGCTGCCAGGCTGCAGTTCTGGGCTGATGTTCTGGGCGCCCAGAACTTGAGCAGGTGGGTCCGAATCTTGAGTTGGCAGTTTTGAGCCCGATTTCAGCCGGTGTTGTTTGGAGGCCTTCCACTCGACTCCTAGCCCTTGTTGGATAGCGTTTGAGGTGGGTTAATGTTACCGAAATCGCCGGATTTCCTCCTAAGTTGTAGAGAGTGCAGCATGTTGTTTTATTATCTGATTATTCATGTTAATAGCTCGAATTCATGAATTTGCATGTGTTTATATGAAATCTGAATTTGGAGTATAATTTAATAATTTATAGACATGACTTTACGTGCTGAACTGGGAATTGACTTAGGAGAAAACTCGCGAACATGCAATCGTCACTTTTCGAACTATTATCAGATTTAGCTCTAGGAGCCGTTTCTGTTCTTGTATCACCGCTGTTAGTGCGAGGTGGATACTTACTTTGTTGTAGGACGAGTTTACGCTCGTGCTGGGATGCCGAGCCTGTATTTACAGTGGGGTTAGACTGTTTTGTATTACCGGGTGCCGTCGGGGTTGACGGTGGACCCAAATTCTTGTTTTAGCTTCTGTTTGTGCTGAGGGCACGTGAGCTTGGAGTTTTTGACCCATTTGACCCCTTTCTGTTTGATTATAGCCTGCCGGAGCCTGTTTGTGCTCGACAGAGATACGCTTACTAACTCGGTTGGGTAGCTCCCCCGAGTGCCGCTCCGGAGTGAGGCCTCTCTTGCGTTGATGTCGCTGCAGATTAGTTAGATCTGATACTTGGACCGGCTACCCCTTTAGGTAGTGTGCGGTGTGGCTAGGCAGTTGGCTGGACGAACCCTTTTGGGCGGTTCCGTTAGATTTGGGTCAGGGGTGACTATTCACTTTGGTGATGCATACTTGAGTATTTGACTTGGATAGTTGTAGGGAGTGGCATTTCAGCTGTAGAGTTTATTCCAGCTTACTTTGTTGTTCTTTACCTACCAGCTATACTGTTAGTCTCGTAGACTTAGTGGGTGGACCGTTGAGGTCGGTAGTGGTACCCACTGAGGACTACTTCTTTTGATAGTAGTTCTCACACCCATTGTTGCCACCTTTTTCTTGCAGAGCCTTCGACTGTTGCGGCTGCTACTTCCGTTCCCGCGGATCGAGGTAAGGGAGTCGAGAGCTAGATCCCTACCATTCCCTGTTGTTCCTAGAGGAGGACCCTACTGGAGATAGTTTTTTTTTGAGTTGTGCCATATACATATTGTGTGGACTTGTTCCTATCTTTGGTTTTGGAGGAACTATTGTATTTTGGATTCTATATGTACAGATGGCTTTTGTTCTATTAGTATGTTCTTTTCCGCTCTATATCTCTTGTAGTTGCTTGTATGCTTTGTTTACAGGTTAGCTATCGCTTCGTATACATAGAAAATTCTATGTATATGGCAGATCTGTTGGCGAGCCCGGGAAAACGAGTAATCCGGGGCGTGACACAAACCTTCGCCGATCGCTCCAAACAATGAGCGGTGAGGTGCACCTTGTCCCTCTCCAAGGTGTACAGATCCTCAAAGAGCGTCTCAATCGCATCGATCCACGTCTCCACAACCCATGGATCCATGTTCTCCCCGTTGAAGATAGGCGGATTGAACTTCTTAAAAATCACGAGAGCCGCAAGTGCGCGCTCCCTCTCCTCATCCCCCGCCACGGGATCGGGCATAGGAGCACCCGACCAAACAGCTGCAATCGGTGGTGCGGGTGGCGCCACAGCCGGCGCCGGTGCCACTCCCTCTGCCGATGCTGAAGTAGAGACCGGAGGTGCACCCGTTCTCTCCTCCCTAGTCGCAGCCGCTTGCTGCGCCATCTCGTCCTGGAGCTTCTTAATTTGCTACTCCATTCGTTGCATGGATTCGGCTTGTCGCCGAACCACGCCCATCAACTCGGTCAACTGTTCGCGAAGACCCGTGTCCTCGCCCTCCCCAAGTTGTTCGAGGGCCGCGCTCGACCCCCCGAGCCCAGCCCTCGTAGGAGGCCTTCCACGTACCATTGTCTCCTGAAAACACAACGACCTTGGTCAATTCATGACATTTAAGGTCATTTACAACATAACATTTCATGAAAATAAACGTGAACCCAATCTAGGCGAAAGTTACGCAAGGGCTCTTATTCCCCTCACTTGGGTTCATGTTGTCGGCCGCCAACATGAACACTCTCGGTGAAGAATAAGATGCACCTTGAATCTACCTCTACTTCCAATTAGAGGCATAAGGACATGACCCAATCACTTTAACTTTCGCCATAAGCCAAGGTCTCGTCACTCACGAGCCTACACTCCTAGGGTCTTTTCCATCCTAGGATTTCTTAGGTCCACCTAGACCGTTTCTACGCTCTGATACAACCTTAATCTGTCACGCCCCGTCGGGCCTTAACACCAAATAGGTGAAAGGATAAGCCGCGCGAGCGCGTACACCAAACCCGCCGAACAGACAGAGTCTTCCCTATCCGCCCAAGTCGTCACAACACAAGCATTTCCACAATATTCCAACTAGGAACGGAGTACAAGCGTTGCATAAGGAAAGCATCGACATAAAGAAGTTCTACTTCTATTACATCACATTTGCACACTTATACATGCCCAATTTTTTTTTTCCTTCATTCCTATTCCATGCATCAAGTTCCAAAACTATGGAATTACAAGTTGATTGCATTTACAATAAGCCCCTATGCTAATATCGTCCAAAACACGGGGTACAACTATCCATAACACCAAAATGGAAGGGCAGCTATCTACTAAGCCAAATCCTTGCCGCGCTCCGCCGTCTCGCTCGCGGAAGGACCTGAAAAACATGGGGTGAGAACTATAAACATAGTTCCCAGTGGGTAAGGCCACCCAAGAGAGAAGCTCGACCCACCAGGTCCAAAGAAACAACACAAGTATAGGTTAGACTATGCTTAGCCATACATACAAGAGAGACGCTTCTTTCCTTTTTCTTTGTCCTTTTCCTTCTCTCTTTCCCAAGATTTGCGCTCCTCGCGTACACATGCATTCCCGTGCTCCACCCAGAGAGCACGGTCCAAGACCTCCGCAAAGGTCTGCAGCTTGAAGGCGTGAACCGCCCGAAAGATCTTCGGTCGAAGCCCGCGCACGAAGCAATCAACCTTGTCCAATTCTCCGCGGACAACGAGCGGTACACAGTTAATAATATACGAGAACTCCCTCTCGTACTCACGCACGGTGCGGTTCCCCTGCTTCAACTTGCGAAACTTCTCCTGGAGCTTCCTCTTCTCACTATCGGGGAAGTAGGCGGCGAATACAAACCCCCGAAATTTCTCCCAAGTCGGTGGCAGAAGGCTAGAGAGTCGATCACACTTGACTCCCTTCCACCACACCTTCGCCGATCGCTCCAAACAATGAGCGGCGAGGTACACCTTGTCCCTCTCCAAGGTGTACAGATCCTCGAAGAGCGTCTCAATCGCATCGATCCACGTCTCCACGACCCATGGATCCACATTCTCCCCGTTGAAGATAGGCGGATTGAACTTCTTAAACGTCACGAGAGCCGCAAGTGCGCGCTCCCTCTCCTCATCCCCCGCCGCGGGATCGGGCATAAGAGGACCCGACCCAACAGCCGCAATCGGTGGTGCGGGTGGCGCCACAGCCGGCGCCGGTGCCACTCCCTCTGCCGGTGCAGAAGTAGAGACCGGAGGTGCACCCATTCTCTCCTCCTTAGTCGCAGCCGCTTGCTGCGCCATCTCGTCCTAGAGATTCTTAATTTGCTCCTCCTGTCGCTGCATGGATTCGGCCTGTCGTCGAACCACGCCCATCAACTCGGTCAACTGTTCGCGAAGACCCATGTCCTCGCCCTCCCCGAGTTGTTCGGGGGCCGCGCTCGACCCCCCGAGCCCAGCCCTCGTAGGAGGCCTTCCACATACCATTGTCTCCTGAAAACACAACGACCTTGGTCAATTCATGACATTCAAGGTCATTTACAACATAACATTTCACGAAAATAAACGTGAACCCAATCTAGGCGAAAGTCACGCAAGGGCTCTTATTCCCCTCACTTGGGTTCATGTTGTCGGCCGCCAACATGAACACTCTCGGTGAAGAATAAGATGCACCTTGAATCTACCTCTACTTCCAATTAGAGGCATAAGGACATGACCCAATCACTTTAACTTTCGCCATAAGCCAAGGTCTCGTCACTCACGAGCCTACACTCCTAGGGTCTTTTCCATCCTAGGATTTCTTAGGTCCACCTAGACCGTTTCTACACTCTGATACCACCTTAATTTGTCACGCCCCGCCGGGCCTTAACACCAAATAGGTGAAAGGATAAGCCGCGCGAGCGCGTACACCAGACCCGCCGAACAGACAGAGTCTCCCCTATCTGCCCAAGGCGTCACAACACAAGCATTTCCACGATGTTCCAACTAGGAACGGAGTACAAGAGTTGCACAAGGAAAGCATCCACATAAAGAAGTTCTACTTCTATTACATCACATTTGCACACTTATACATGCCCAATTTTTCTTTTCCTTCATTCCTATTCCATGCATCAAGTTCCAAAACTATGGAATTACAAGTTGATTACATTTACAATAAGCCCCAATGCTATCATCGTCCAAAACACGGTGTACAACTATCCATAACACCAAAATGGAAGGGCCGCTATCTACTAAGCCAAACCCTTGCCTCGCTCCGCCGCCTCGCTCGCGGAAGGACCTGAAAAATGTGGGGTGAGAACTTTAAACATAGTTCCCAGTAGGTAAGGCCACCCAAGAGAGAAGCTCGACCCACCAGGTCTAAAGAAACAACACAAGTATAGGTTAGACTATGCTTAACCATACATACAAATATTTACATGCTTGTAAATAAACATAAAGGATGCAACCAAATAGAATGACAACTTTCATTTTCTCCTAGGTTCATCCTATATATTACTTTGCCCACGTTCGTTTACTTTTATTTTCTTATGGTGTCGGATTCTCCGAATCACCAATTTGGTTTCCAACCAATGCGGAATCACCGCTTAGCATTGGGTACCGAGCAATGGAATCGCCATCCCCATCATGGTCCCAGCCTCCAAAGAGTGAAATCGCCAGCTCTTTGATTGGGTAGCGAAATCGCCGCATACCCGAGGTACCGAAATCGCCGCATACCCCTATGTGTTCTCATTCACATCTTAGCGTTGGGCACCGGGCAATGAAATCGCCATCCCCTTCATGGTCCCAACCTCCAAAGAGTGAAATCGCCAGCTCTTTGATTGGGTAGCGAAATCGCCGCATACCCGGGGTACCGAAATCGCCGCATACCCCTATGTGTTCTCATTACACATCTTGGCGTTGGGCAACGGGCAATGAAATCGCCATCCCCTTCATGGTCCCAACGTCCAAAGAGTGAAATCGCCAACTCTTTGATTGGGTAGCGAATTTGCCGCATACCCGGGTTATTCACATCTCACATTCCTCGGGTAGCGAAATCGCCGCATACCCATGTTATTCACATTTCCACTTGACAACCTAAGGTCATTGGCCCTAAGTTCAAGTCACAAATCTCACCTAGGTTCAAAGAAACCCTAGGCTTCATATTTTACATTCCAACCTATGTTCCATGACACTAGGTTCTATTTTCACATTTCCAACCTATGTTCCATGACACTAGGTTCCATTTTCACGTTTCCAACCTATGTTCCATGACACTTGGTTCCATTTTCACATTCCAACCTATGTTCCATGACACTAGGTTCCATTTGCACATTTTCAACCTATGTTCCATGACACTAGGTTCCATTTGCACATATACAAGTACACATCAAGTATAAGGAATAATGAAATACTTGAATTCACTAACATGCAAGATGAGCCCATGGCTCAATTCATCATAATTATCATTTTGCCAACATGCATTCTAGGGTTACATGCTTCTACACCATTTTGATTTCAAATGGTTATTTACCCTAGACATGGAAGTGACCTAATCACTTTGGTAAACACAAACCCACCTCAAGAGCTTCCTAATCCTTGTGTTCTTTGAGCTCCTAGGTCACAAAGTCTTGAGTTCTTGCTTCAACCCAAGCTTCTACAAAAAAATGGTTCGTTACTCATTACGAACCCATAAATCAACTCGATACTTGAAATCAATTGTTCTAACATGATTTCCTATGCCTCAATTGCAATTCCCGAAGGTCCAAATATTTTTAGAACCTCTCATGGCAAAAGTCCCAAATCTACCTAGGGTTTGCATGCATGCAAGCCAAACCCTAGATTTCATGGCCAATCTTCCACCATTTGTGGTCAAGATTGCCTAGGGTTTTCAAAAACCTCATATCAAATGATTAAATCCAAGGTTTAAATCCTAAATCACAAGAACTCACCTCAACACCCAAGCTCCCTAGCTTCTTCTTGTACCAAGAAGCTCCAAATCAGCCTTAGAAGCTTTTTCCAAGGTCAAATCCTTCACTTCTCCAAGCTTTGGAGAGATCTCTAGAGAGAGAAAGTGAGGGAGAGGGGGAGGGAAAGTGAGGAAGATGAAGAGAAATGAGGGAGACGGCTTCAACCCTCATTTCATAGCTCCCCACAACGCGAAATTACCAAACTGCCCTTTACTGGGCATTCTGCTTCAGCCGGGTCCGGATCCCACGAGCAGGGTCCGGATCCGGAGCCAGCTTCCACCCTGCAGACTACGCAGACCGGGTCCGGACCCCACAGCCGGGTCCGGAACCCGTGAGCAACTCAGCTCAGAAAACAGGCCGGGTCCGGACCTGGGTGTCCGGGTCCGGACTCTAGCTGTTCCACAGGATTTCATTGTCCGGACCCCAAGTCTCGGGTCCGGACCCCGAGAGCAACTTAGCTCCAGGTTGGTTTTTTAAAAAATTCTAATTTTTGGTTTTCGGGACTCTAACTCACTCCCGATCATTCCAAAACCCTCGAAACTCAATTTCACATTAGCCATTACCCGCTTTCTCCGAACTTCATCCAATTCGGTAAAGTTCGGTATAGCGCACCGAAATTCAGAGTACTACAGCATACATATATCGCATGCATTTACATTTATTCATACATAGGTAGTGAATTTACTCATTTCATGTAGCATATACCTCTAGCATGCATATTTAACAATTAAGCTATCATGCAATAATAAATTACTTAATCTAGTTATTACTGTTAAGACATGAAAGTGACCTATTCATTTTGGTAAAGCACAATCTAGCTTAACACACTCCTAATTGCTTACAGACACTTGCAATTAGACCTTCCTTGGGCTACTAGCTTGGTTTCAAGCTTTTTTGCCCTGGAATAAGGAAAACCTCTTTTGAACCCCTAAACAAATTTATTTCTTGAAATCAAGTTGTCCCACATGATTTTCTAACCTCCAATTAGGGTTTTAAAGGGTCAAATAATTTTTTTATTCGTCAACAACAAAGGCCCCAATTTAACCTAGGATTTTTCAAAACGATGGCAAAGCTCCAAATCTCATGGCAAATCTCCACTATTTGTAGTCTAGATTTTCCTGAGATTTAATAAAATCCCAAAATCAAGGGTAAAATACAAAATCCTAATGCAAAACACCAACAATTCACCTCACCTAAGCTCTCCAAGCTCCTTCTTGCTTTAAGAAACTTATTTTTCACCTCCAATGGCTTTTCCTCGATCAATCCCTCCAAATCTTCATGTATTGGAGAGATCTCTAGTAAGAGAGAGGAGAAGAGAGTGAGAGAGAAGGAGAAAGGTTTTTCTCTAATGTGGGCATGTGGAATGAAGGGGCTGAGGTCCCCATTTAACTGGTTCATTGAAAATTGTAAACAACCCTCTGAACTGCACATTCTGCTAGCGTAGGGTCCGGATTCTAAAATAAGGTCCGGACCCCATACCTTATTTTTTTAGCCTACGCAGGCAAGGTCCGGACCCCGAACTCAAACTTTTCAGAATTTCGCGGCCAAGGTTCAGATTCTCAATCAAGGTCCGAACTTTGATACTCTGGGCCCGTACAGAAAAGATCAAAGTCCGGATCCTCAACACAAGGTCCGGACCTCGAGAGTCCAACATCTCAAAACACTTTTTTTCAAAATTTATGGTTTTTTCTCCTCGGAGCTCTAATTCACTTCTAATCATTCCAAAACCCTCGGAACTCATTCCAAGCATATCCACAATCATTTCTCAACTGCACTTTGTCTAATTTAACCAAAATTCAGTATAGTATATTAAAATTTGGTACACTACATAGTGGGTAGGCCGTTGGCGTCGGTGATGGTACCCACTGAGGACTACTTGTTTATAGTAGTTCTCACGCTCGTTGTTACCCCTCTTTTTTGCAGGGCCCTCAGTTCTTGCTACTACCACTAATCGAGATAAGGGAGTCGCGAGTTAGATCCCTACAACTTCAGTGAGTTGTGCTAGTGGAGTACCTTTTGGGACAGTTTTTGGTTATAGACATTGTACATACATATGTATATATTTTATATTTCAGAGTTATGAGAGATGATGTTTGTACTCATGAATTTCTCTATTGTACTCTCTGGATCTTACGTATGTACTGTGGACTATGTTTTAGTTTTAGCAGTTTCTTTACAGCTCTGTTATTTGATTGTAGTTGCTCTTATATGTTTTACAGGTATTTCTATCACTTCGTATACACAGGGCTTCCTGTGTATGCGACAGATCTATTGGCGAGCCCGTATCAGGCTGAAACTGGGAAGTGACAGATTAAGTTGATATCAGGGCTTAGGGATGTTACGAATTTTATATTGGCATATTTCGTGAAGTAAGTCGGAGTCTTGGAGGTTCAAAGAAGAAAGGACGAAGATTGAAGACTCGAAGACTCAACGTATGAATTCATGATGCTTGGTAAGTTTAAAAGATATTGATGGTGATTTATGATCATTTACAAGTGTTTGGAAGACATTAAAATAGATAAAAATTGATTTAAAATATAAAAATTGAGTTTTTCAATTTTCAGGATCCGGACTCTAAGGTAAGGTCCGGAACCCGTACGCCTCTCTGGCTGTCAAGCAGGGAGGGTCCGGACCCTGAGGGCTGAGGTCCGGACTATGAAACGCTGGAGAGTTTCAGAGTCCGGACCCTGCATCCAAGGTCCGTACCCTGATCCGTCGCGATTTTTCGAAAACGTATTTTTTCAATCCTACTCTGATTCTAATGTCTCCTAAACCTATAAATAAGATGTAGGAGTGTCTCTAAACGTGGTTAAGCATAGATAATCTTTTAGAAACCCTAGAAGCTTGTAGGTAGCCGTCTTTCTCATCTTCTACAACAAGCTTCTTCAAATTGATTCTCGCTGCCCTAATTCTTAATTTTCCTTTAGAATCAATTTGAGAATTGCTTAGAGATTATTCCCACAGATCTTTAATGATATTTTAAGCAATAAATCATCACCAACCTATTGGTCTTGCTCCGGACGGAGTGCGCTCGTGGATTCGAGTGGGCGTCGTGGATTCGGCGTGATAAAGGCTTCGTGGATTCGAAGTAGAGCGTTTCGTGGATTCGGGACGTGGCGTTCGTGGATTCGAACGTGGGGCGTGGACAACCCGGTGGCGTGCGCGTGATCCACAGGAGTTAAAGGAGAGGTTGAGTCCGTGGAGTTAGTAATCACCTTGTAATATTTTATTTTTTAGTGGATTGTTATCGCGTGTTGGTCCCGTGGGTTTTTTACTCCTAGTTGGAGTTTTTCCATGTAAATCTCGGTGTGCTATTTTTATTTCCGTACTTATTTTATTGAATCGAGATTTATGGTTTGGTCGTTATACCTATTCAACCCCTCTAGGTATTGATAGTATCTAGATAGATCCTAGGGCTTCCCCGTAACTTACAAGTGGTATCAAAGTGGGATCTAGACTTTTCTATCATTATGGGTAAAGGAGGTAACATCAATAGGCCCTCGTTATTTGATGGGACTAACTACGCTTATTGGAAAGTCTAGATGAGAGCCTTCCTCATCGCAATTGATGAGCGTGTATGGCAAGCCGTTGAATTCGGATGGAAACATCCAAACGAATTAAACGGAGATGCAACTATTCCGAAGCCACGAAATAAGTGGTCGAGGGACGAGAACGAGGCTTCTTCTTCCAATGGAAAGGGAATAAATGCTTTATTTAATGCCCTAACTCAAACCGAGTTTTCACGCGTCTCGGCGTGTGAAACGGCAAAAGAGATTTGGGATACCCTACAAGTTACACATGACGGTACAAGTCTAGTAAAAGTTCAGAAACTCCAGATGCTTACAAGTCAATTTGATTCTATTCGAATGAAGGAGCATAAATCTTTTACTGATTATTTTACTAGACTCCAAGATATCATTAATACATATGATAACTTGGGAGAGAAGATCCCAGAATTTAAAGTTGTAAGAAATATTCTTCGAACACTTCCGGAACGCTTTAGGGCGAAGGTAGCGGCTATTGAAACCGTCAAACATTCGGACGAGATGAATGTAGAGGAATTAGTAGGCGCTTTACAAACATATGAAATGACTTTTCCTACTAATCAATCTTCTTCCAAGTCCTCTTCTAAAGGTACAGGTGTTGCACTCAAATCTACTAAGGAGGAGGACGATGACTCGGATTCCGACGAAGATATTTCGCTCGCCGACTTTGAACACCAATTGGGGCGTCTCAACGAAGAAATTTCGTCGGAATTTTCGGAAGAACAAGACAAATCGATCTACATCCAAAACTTCTTCAAAAGGATCTTCAAGTTCAAATTCCTTAAAAGAAAAGAAACTTGCAAAACCTTCTAAAGAAAAAGATGATTTTGAAGGAAAAATCCAATGTTACAAATGTAAAGATTACGGCCATATTTCTATGGATTCCACTAAAAAATCCTATAAGAAGAAGGCTTTGCAAGCAAAAACTTGGGACGATTCTACTTCTGATCAATCGACCTCAAGTGATGAGGAGAAAAACAATATTGCTTTTAGTTCTCACACTTCTTTGCCTTTAGCTACATGTTTTTTATCTATTATTTTTGACTCTTCTCTTTCTCCTTCCTTGCATGAAACGTCGACGGACGATGGCGAGAGTGAGGGGGAGTCGGATGACGAAGGCTTAGCTGAGGCGTATAATCAACTACTCATTGAATCAAGAAAAATGGCTAAGCACAATAAAAAGCTGAGAAAACGATTACTTGAGCTAGAAGATGAGAATAATAAATTGAAGACTACATCTAAAGCTCTTGAGGAGGAACGGGAACATCTATTGAAGAATAATAAAATCCTCCAAGAGAAGCTAGACCAATCGGAGACAACGATCAAATCACATCAAGAGAAGATTGGTTTCATAGAAAGACAACACAAGGAAATTCATACATCCAACCAAGTTTTGACCAAACAAGTCCGTCAACTCAAGTCCGACATACAAAAATTCTTCTCTGGTTCAAAAAAGCTTGACTATATGCTCGGATTGGGTCAAACGGACAAACTTGGAGTTGGATATGAAAGAACATATGTTGAGAAGATTAAAAATTCAATACCCAAAGTCTCAACAAATTTGAAGGAGAAAGTATGCCATAGATGTGGAAAGAAAGGTCACATCAAGAAGCATGCCGTAGAAAAGATAAGAAGATTCAACCGGCATCTTCTAAATATTTATCGACATCAACTTCAACTCGACAACCTTCACGAAGTCAAAAGCAACATCAATCGAGTCGAGTTCCCCGGGTCAACCGAAAGTCAAAGCCACAACAAACAATTTCTACAAAGCCAACAACGACGTGGAAACCCACGGTTGATCGTAAGTCAAAACAAACGGTGCCCAACGTCAACAAACCAAGACAACCAACAATCCGACAAGTTTGGGTTCGAAAAGGTGATATCTTTTCTTGTCTTAAATCTTAATTTGTTTTGACTTTGTGTAGTGCGTTGATTGGTTCTTATTGCATATCTCTTGATCATTGCATTACACGTTATGATGCTTTCATTGTTACGATTTTTTTTTTTGAATGTTTGCTATATCAAATAGTGCCCTGGACATCAATAGGTTCACTTTCATTCACTCCTAGTTAATTTCATATCAATTATCGATTTTACTTCATTCTCATTGTTTATGAAGATAATTTATTATTGGAGTTCTTAATACTTATATTCATCAAATTTAGGTAACCATGTGTGATCGTTAGGCAATTAAACTATCTTGGTTGTGAGTGTTGAATTTGATGAATGGTTATTCGCTAATGGACTAAAATTTGTCAAATTTTCTTTCAAATGCGAGATTGCTTAATTTATGGGGAGTTTGTATTATTGTGAAAAAAAAAAATTTGTGAAAAATTTGATAAGAAAAAATGCTCCTAAATTGAAAGATGTGGAAAGAGTTACTGTCACGCTCCGGGCCCTAATGGGAGCCTACCAGGCACGTGCACAGACCCGCCGTGTACACCAAAATAACTCACAATATACACAAGGCGTCTACAACAACAATAATCAAGTAGTAGAAGGAATACATCCTAAACAAGGTGATCAGAGCAAGAACATAATTCTACAACTAAAATAAGTTGTCACAACCTATAATCTTAAGATATACAATAAGATCTGCTTTAAAGTACATCACATCCACACTAGGAGATCGCTCAACTAGAAACATCTATACACCTTTCGCTCAAAATACAAAGAAAGGTGACCATGGTACATCTATAATATCATCGTAGAGGCTCTAGCTAGCTGCTAACCCCTCGCCACGATCCCAAGCCTCTCCTATTACGGAAGGCTCTGAAAAAAAATCCAACGGTGGAAAACTTAATAGCACCGTGTTTGGTGCTATTGACTGTATAGTAGCCGGACTCTACATATATATATATATATATATATATATATATATATATATATATATATATATATATATATATATATATATATATATATATATATACACATATGTGTATATATATATATATATATACATATGTGTATACATATATATATATACATGTGTGTATACATATATATATACATGTGTGTATATATATACACATGTGTGTATATATATATACACATGTGTGTATATATATATACACACACATGTGTGTGTGTATATATATATACACATGTGTGTATATATATATACACACACATGTGTATATATATATATATATACACACATGTGTATATATATACACATATGTATATATATATATGTATACACATATGTATATATATATGTATATATATATAGCGTTGAGCTGGAATGCTATCAATAGCAAACGAGCTCTGTTGCCACCCACTTGTTTCCATTGATCGAGCCTCCAAATCGACAATTGGTATTGTTGAACAGGATCTATACTACATGAAGAATCTAGAAATCTAATTTCAAATTTTTTCAACATCATTAGCCTAATGATCAAAGATTTCAAAATTTGTAATTTTAATGGTCAATATAAGACGTTTTCTCGTTTAACGGCATAAAGATATCTAAATCAGTTGAATTTTAGTTAGAAAGTTCTTTAAACTATTTAAAATAAGATCTATACTATTGATCTTGATTACAAGACTCTTATCATTACTTTTTAAAGGATATTCATTTTTAGTTGCTCATTTTGGTGTCCACTTGATGGACAAAGGAACAATATTGGAAAATCATGAAATTTGGTTTATAGATGTTTCAAGAGGTATTGATCATGTTCAATAGTGCCGATCGTCTATTTGGAGGCTCCATCATCAAAAACAAATTAATGGCAACGGAATTCTATTTCTGCTACTAATAGCATTCCATCTCTACTATATATATATATAGAACTAGGCTACTATACTATTAATAGCACGAAGTCATTCATGCTACTAAGTTTTCGGCCCTCGGATGAAGGGATGTGCGGTTAGGATGATAGTGGTCTCTTAGGATTGAGGGTGGTTGGTTGAATAGTATAATCTAACGGGTGGAAATGGTCAATGGGATAGATTTAACGGCGGAAAACTTGGTAGCACCAAGCACTTGCTATGCTATTGATAGCACCAAGCGTTTGGTGCTGCTAAGTTTTCCGCCATTAGATCTATCCCTTTGAACATTTCCATCCGTTTGATCATACTATTCAACTAACCACCCACTCTACCCTAGGGAACCACTATCATCCTCTGGCTTTTATGCTATCAATAGCACCAAGCGCTTGGTACTACCAAGTTTTTCGCCGTCAGGTCTATCCATTTGGCTATTTCTACCCGTTATATCATATTATTCAACTAACCACCCACTCAATCCTAGGAGATCATTATCATCCTAACTGCACATATGTTCATCTAATAGCCGAAAATCTAATAGCAAAAGTGATTTGGTGCTATTAAAACTATTCTAGCCTACTTATATATATATATATATATATATATATATATATATATATATATATATAGAGTTGAGCTAGAATACTATCGATAGCAAACGGGCACTTTTGCCACCCATTTGTTTTCGATGATGGAGCTTCCAAATCGACGATCTGTCACGCCCCGTCGGGCCTTTAACACCAACTAGGTGGAAAGGATAACCGCACGGGCGCATGCCCCAGACCCGCCGAACGGATAGAGTCTCTTCTACCCGCCCAAGGCGTCACAACACAAGCATGTCCACGAGGTTCCAACTAGGAACGGAGTACAAGAGTTGCACAAGGAAAGCATCAACATAAAGAAGTTCTACTTCTATTACATCACAATTGCACATTTATACATGCCCAAATTTTTCTTTTCTTTCATTTTCATTCCATACATCAAGTTCCAAAATCATGGAATATACAAGTTGCATATAATCAATGAAAACCCCTATACTATCAATGTCCAAGACTAGGGGTACAACTCTATGTATCACCAAAATAGAAGGGCTGCTATCTAGAGAGCCGAACCCTTGCCTCGCTCCGCCGCCTCACTCGCGGAAGGACCTGAAAAACGTGGGGTGAGAACTATAAACATAGTTCCCAGTGGGTAAGGCCACCCAAGAGAGAAGCTCGACCCACCAGGTCCAAAGAAACACCATATGCATAAGTTAGATCACAAATAACTATGCAACAATTATTTATATGCTTGTAAATAAACATAAAGGATGCAACCAAATAAAATATCCATTTTTCATTTTCTCCTAGGTTCATCCTATATTTCACATTGACTAAGTTTAACTACTTGTCATAAACTTATGGTTTCGGAATCGCTGCATCACCATAATAGTTTCAACATCCAAGGAGTGAAATCATCACCTCCGTGTTCGAGTAGCGAAATCATCGCATACTCGGGATAGCGAAACCGTCGCATACCCCACCTCAACACCGCCATCACATGGCACGGGTAGCGAAATCGTCGCATACCCGGGATAGCAACCTCGTTGCACATCCGATCTCAACACCGCCATCACATGGCATGGGTAGCGAACTCGTCGCATACCCGGGATAGCAACCTCGTTGCACATCCCATCTCAACACCGCCATCACATGGCATGGGTAGCGAACTCGTCGCATACCCGGGATAGCAATCTCATCGCACATCCCATCTCAACACCGCCATCACATGGCATGGGTAGCGAACTCGTCGCATACCCGGGATAGCAATCTCGTCGCACATCCCATCTCAACATTTCACACTTGCCAACCTAAGTCTCATGACCCTAGGTTCAAGTCACTAAGTCTCACCTATGTTCAATGACACTAGGTTTTCTTTCTCGTTCTCAACCTAGGTTCCATGACTCTAGGTTCCATTCTCATGTTCCAACCTATGTTCAATGACTCTAGGTTCCAATCACACATGTTCCAACCTATGTTCTCAACACTAGGTTCCAATCATACATGCAATCACATAACAAGTATTGATAATAGAAATATACTTGAATTCTATAACATGCAATAGGAGCTCATGGCTCTACCTATCATGATTTTCATCTTTGCCAACATGCAAGTCCTAGGGTTCACCATACATACTATTTTATCTTTAAATGGATATTTACCCTAGACATGGAAGTGACCTAATCACTTCGGTAAACACAAACCCACCTCAAGAGCTTCCAAATTCTTGTATTCTTTGAGCTCCTAGGTCTCCAAGCCTTGAGTTCTTGCTTCAACCCAAGCTTCTACAAGAAAATGGTTCGTTACTCATTACGAACCCTTAAATCAACTCAATACATTAAATCAAGTGTTCTAACATGATTTCCTATGCCTCAATTGTAATTTCCGAAGATCCAAATATTTTTAGAACCTCCCAAGGCAAAAACCCTCATTTTACCTAGGTTTCACATGCATGCATGTAGAACCTCAAAATCTCTTGGCCAATCTCCACGTTTTGTGGTTTAGATTGCCTAGGGTTTCCAAAAACCTCAAAATACTAGATCAATTCCAAGGTTTGAACCCAAAACGTGAGGAACTAACCTTAACCGCGAGTTCCCCAAGCTTCTACTTGCACCAAGAAGCTTCTTTGCACCTTGGAAGTCCTTTTCCAAGCTCCAATCCACTACTTCTCCAAGCTTTGGAGAGTTCTCTAGAGAGAGAAAGTGAGAGAGATGGAGAGGAGAAGTAGAGGAGGAAGACAATGGGAAGGGGAGAGGGTCTCAGCCCTACATACACCCCAACACATGTGAAAAGACCATTTTGCCCCCCCTCACACTTCACTACACACAGCCAGCCAAAGCTGGGATTTCGCAGCACTGTATACCAGTATTTGCATTTGCATACCGGTATACGGGTGCTAGTTCCGGTATACCCCGAGGAATTCCGCAAAACCCGAGAGCTGGTTTCTCGGATTCAGCCCTCCCATTCCGGTATACCACACCACATACCGGTACTAATCACTTCAGTACCGGTATGGACATCCTCATACCGGAATCCACTGCAGACTTCACAAGTTCAGCAGTTCTAACTTTTCGAAGTCCGTTTTCGCGCCTCATTTGCGCCAAAAACACTTCGCACAAGTCCCAAACTTGGCCGAAGCCTCACACGTAGCCTCTCATGCTATTTTTCCACCGGAACTCCACAATTTGTAGAAGTTCGGTACGATGCACTGAAATTCAGTGTACTACACGATCGGTACCGTTGATCATGATCTAGAGCATTTAAAGTATTTAGAAACCAAATTTCATGCTTTTCGATATTGTTTTCCTGTCCATCAAGTGGACACAAAAATGAATGGTTGAAAATAAATATCATTTAAAAAGTGATGATAGGAGTTTTGTAATCAAGATCAAGAGTATAGATCTCGTTTTAAATAGTTTAAAGAATTTTCTAACAAAAATTCAATTGATTTGGATATCTTTACACCGTTAAACAAGAAAACGTCTCATATCGACCATTAAAATTATAAAATTTGAAACCCTCTGATCATTAGGCCAATGATGTCGAAAAAGTATGAAATTTGATTTCTAGATACTTTAAATGCTCTAGATTATGTTTAACGGTGCCGATCGTTGATTTGGAAGCTCCATCATCGAAAACAAATGGGTGGCAAAAGTGCCCGTTTGCTATCGATAGTATTCTAGCTCAACTCTCTCTCTCTCTCTATATAGAGAGAGAGAGAGAAAGAGAGAGAGAGTTGAGCTAGAATACTATCGATAGCAAACGGGCACTTTTGCTACCCATTTGTTTTCGATGATGGAGAGAGAGAGTTGAGCTTCCAAATCGATGATCGGCACCGTTGAACATGATCTAGAGCATTTAAAGTATCTAGAAACAAAATTTCATGCTTTTTCGACATCATTGGTCTAATGATCAAAGGGTTTCAAATTTTGTAATTTTAATGGTCGATATGAGACGTTTTCTTATTTAACGATGTAAAGATATCCAAATCAATTGAATTTTTGTTAGAAAATTCTTTAAACTATTTAAAACAAGATCTATACTCTTGATCTTGATTACAAAACTCCTATCATCACTTTTTAAAGGATATTTATTTTCAACCATTCATTTTTGTGTCCACTTGATGGACAGGAAAATAATATCGAAAAAGTATGAAATTTGATTTCTAGATACTTTAAATGCTCTAGATCATGTTCAACGGTGTCGATCGTCGATTTGGAAGCTTCATCATCGAAAATAAATGAGTGGCAAAAGTGCTCGTTTGCTATCGATAGTATTCTAGCTCAACTCTCTTCTATATATATATATATATATATATATATATATATATATATATATATATATATATATATATATAGTCAGCCTATTATACTATCGATAGTACCAAGCGCTTGGTGCTATCGAATTTTCCCCTGTTAAATCTACCCCTTTGATCATTTTAACATGTTAGATCATACCATTCAATCAACCACCTATTCAACCCTAGAGGATCACTATCATCCTAACCGCACATCCCTTCATCCAAGGGCCGAAACTTGATAACACCAATAACTTGGTACTATTAATAATATTCTAGCCTAATTCTCTCTCTCTCTATATATATATATAAATTGGGTTGGAATTTTGCGTTATTTTTAAAAATTATGACTGTTAGACTAAGAAATGCAAAAGCAAGGGAGGGGAAAAAAAAGTTATTACTTGATAGATTGTTGGTATACTTAAAACAGGGACGGTTAACCGCACCTTTGAGTGGTATATTTGAACAGTTTTGACCAGCAAATCACAACCCGCCACGTAAGCTAGCTATTTCTTTTTCAAGAATAACTAGTACAAACGAGCGCCGTTGAGCCTTTGACCAACAGCCACATGGCGAAAATACCAAATTGCTAAAAGCTAATTGGTCCCCTACACTCATATATATATATATATATATATATATATATATATATATATATATATATATATATATATATATATATATATATATATATATATATATATATATATATATATATATATATATATATATATATAATTCTATGGCAATAAATGCATGCATGGGCTTGATGGCTCTCTGCAAGCCAATAAATGGAAAGGAAGTACCGCTGGGTCCAGCAAACTCCAAGGCCCGCCTGTAACTATAGAGGACTATATCACAATTATACTACATAAAAAACAATCAATCAATTATATATAATTTTTAAGAAAATTATAATAAAATTATTTTTTTAATAATCATAATGGAATCGGTGAAACTTAAAAAAAAAAAAAAGATTGATTAAAAATACCACTTCTGTGACACCCCAGGAAGTCCTATATATGAGATATAATAGGGCTAACCTCTCAACCCGGCTTAAGTATTTTCGGCGGTGGTAAGGCCGAAGAGATTGAGAGAGTTAAGCGTGCTAGGACGGGAGTAGTCATAGAATGTGTGACCCCCTGGAAAGTCCGGGACGTCACAACTTCAATAATATAACTGGTTTAATTTAGACTTTTTGGGAACTATAACTCTAATAAGAGACCTATTTGGGGTGTCATTTTCACCCATTAAAATCTCAATTAATTTCAGCGGAGACTTGGGGGTAACGTGCTGACCTGGACGCATGTACACGAGGGTTAACTACCCATTTCAGCGTGGAGCCGGGAATGAGCACCTCCGCCCGGTACTCTATTTGAATGCCATGCTGCCGATGCATGCAAGTTTGCACGACCGATCGACGACGGTCTCTTTTGCATCACATGCCACATGGCACAGCCTTATTCGCTATACATATACAAGTTATTATACTTTCGAAAGTATAAAAGAGTTGGTGCTTCTGACTTTTTGATCCTTGAATTAAGGATTGTAGGGTTGGAATGATAGTCACCCCCTTTATGGTTGAGTGGTCCCCCTGAAACTGAGTGGTCCCCTACGCTAATAATATTAATCCAAATATCAGAAATGATCAAAGAGGGTGATCCAAAGGCCAAAAAGTCGGAAGTACCAACTTTCTTATACTTTCGAAAGTATAGTAGTTTTACTATATATATATAGAGACAAAGAGAGAGATGAGCTACAATATTATTGGTAGCAAGCAAGCTTTGCTATTATTAAATTTTTTTCGATGATAAAGCCTCCCAATCGACAATCAGCATCATTCCACATGACTTAGATCACTTGACATATCTAGAAATCAAATTTTATTTTTTTTATATTGTTCTCTTATACATCAAGTTGACACAAAAATAATCGGCTAAAAATAAATATCTTTCAAAAAATGATGATAGAATTTTTATAATTTAGATCAAGAATATAGATAATATTTTAAATAGTTTAAAAAAATTTCTAACAAAAATTCAACTGATTTGAATTTCTTTCTATCATTAAATAAGCAAATGTCTCATATCGACCATTAATATTACTAATTTTGTAACACTTTAATCATTAGGTCAACGGTGTCAAAAAGTATGAAATTTAATTTCTAAATAATTCAAATGGTCTAAATCACGGTCAACAATGCCGATTGTCAATTCGATGGCTCCATCAACTAAAAACCAATTGGTAAAAATGGAGTTCGTTTACACTTAATAGTATTCTAGCACGACTATATATATACAGTTTGACTGAGATGCTTCCAATAGCATCTAAATGCTTGGTGCTATCAACTTTTCCACGATTAGATTGACCTCTTTGAACATTTCTACTCCTTAGATCATGCGTTTCCAGTAACCATCACTAAACCTAAGGGGCCGTTTGGTTCGGGGATAACGAATACTGGAACAAATTTTCTTTTATCCTATAGCTTATTATTCCGGGATAGTTAGGAATAAAAGTAAAATTATGTTTGGTTTCTAATGTTGCTATTTTTAGGAATAACTGAAATTTTGTTTGGTTAATTTTATGAAATAGTAAAAGATTGTGAAAAAAGTAATGGTTGAATTTAATATAAAATATAATTTAATAAAAAAATAATTTGTTATAAAAATAATTTATTGTAAAAATAAATTATAAAAATAATTTATTATAGTTTATGGTTTAATAAAAATAATTTATTATAATATCTAAGTATGATTTACTATAATATTTAAATATAAATAATATGCATTAATATAATACAATTAATAACTTTATAATAAAAATAATTTATTATAAATATAACATATTATGTCTATGTAATTTAATTTTAATTCAACTTATAATCTTTATAAAGCTCAGAATTAAACCTTCGAATAACACTATTCCACCAAAAGGGTTGAAAATATAGTTTATCCTAAGCTATTCGAGAATAACCAGGATTAGTAAGGTTTGACCGAGATAAAATATTCCAGCAAAAAATGTAGCACTTTGAATTTCGGTGCGTTGTTTCGAACTTTACTAAATTTGATGAAGTTCGGAAAGAGCCGGTAATGGCTGGTGTGGAATTGGGTTCCGAAAGTTTCGAAACATTATGGGTACGAGTGGAAACCCGGAAATCGAA
Source organism: Puya raimondii (assembly GCA_016920855.1). Classification (NCBI taxonomy): domain Eukaryota; kingdom Viridiplantae; phylum Streptophyta; class Magnoliopsida; order Poales; family Bromeliaceae; genus Puya; species Puya raimondii. The sequence continues at coordinate 212,569,559 of JABWPP010000050.1, read as the reverse complement.
AAAGTGTGAAAAAAGGGACCAAGTGGAGCAAAACTGCTCACGGGGTCCGGACCCTGGAAGCTGGGGTCCGGACAATGAAGTCCGCGGGCAGCCACGGTAAGGACCCGAATGACACGGTCCGGACCCGAGCTGGCCTCCGAGTTGGGGTGCGTACGGGTTCCGGACCCGGACACCAAGGTCCGGACCCGGCCTGCGCACTGACCAGTTATCAGTGCGGGGTCCGGACCCTACTCGCAAGGTCCGGACCCGGCTGAGACAGAATGCCCAGTGAGGGGTATTTTGGTAATTTCGTGGGGGATGGGCTATGTATAGAGGCTAGAGTCCCTCTCCTCATTACTCCTCCATTTTTCCTCTCATTCCCTCTCCCTCTCCCTCACTTTCTCTCTCTAGAGATCTCTCCAAAGCTTGGAGAAGTGGAGGATTTGACCTTGGGAAAAGCTTCTAAGGTGGATTTGGAGCTTCTTGGTGCAAGAAGAAGCTTGGGAGCTAGGGCTTTGAGGTGAGTTCTTGTGATTTAGGGTTTGAACCTATGATTTAATCCTTTGAAATGAGGTTTTTGGAAACCCTAGGCAATCTAAACCACAAGTGGTAGGAGATTGGCCATGAAATCTAGGGTTTGGCTTGCATGCATGCAAACCCTAGGTAGATTTGGGGCTTTTGCAATGAGAGGTTCTAAAAATATTTGGACCTTCGGAAATTGCAATTGAGGCATAGGAAATCATGTTAAAACACTTGATTTCACATGTTGAGTTGAATTTAGGGTTCGTAATGAGTAACGAACCGTTTTCTTGTAGAAGCTTGGGTTGAAGCAAGAACTCAAAGCTTGGACACTTAGGAGCTTGAAGAATACAAGAATTTGGAAGCTCTTGAGGTGGGTTTGTGTTTACCGAAGTGATTAGGTCACTTCCATGTCTAGGGTAAATATCCATTTAAAGATAAAATGGTATGTGTTGTGAACCCTAGAATTGCATGTTGGCAAAGGTAAAAATCATGATAAGTTGAACAATGAGATCCTATTTCATGATGTATATTTCAAGTATAATTCAAATATTAATACTTGTTGCATGGTTGCATGTATGGTTAAACCTAGTGTTATTGAACATAGGTTGGACATGAGGATTAAACCTAGTGTTATTGAACATAGGTTGGACATGAGGATGAAACCTAGTGTTATTGAACATAGGTTGGAACATGTGAGATTGAAACCTAGTGTCATTGAACATAGGTTTGACATGAGATTGGAACCTAGAGTCATGGAACCTAGGTTGATAATGAGAAAGTAAGCCTAGTGTTATTGAACATAGGCGAGACTTAATGACTTGAACCTAAGGTCATGAGACTTAGGTTGGCAAGTGAAAAATGTGAACAACGGGATGTGCGACGATTTTGCTATCCCGGGTAGGCGACGATTTCGCTACCACGCCATGAGTTGGCGGTGTTGAGTGGGATGTGCGACGAGTTTGCTATCCCGGGTAGGCGACGATTTCGCTACCATGCCACGAGTTGGCGGTATCGACACAGGATGTGCGACGAGTTTGCTATCCCGGGTAGGCGACGATTTCGCTACCACGCCTTGAGTTGGCGGTGTCGAGAGGGGATGTGCGACGAGGTTGCTATCCCGGATATGCGACGAGTTCGCTATCCATGCCATGTAATGGCGGTGTTGAGACGGGGTAGGCGACGATTTTGCTATCCCGAGTATGCGACGAGTTCGCTACTCGAACTAGGAGGTGACGAGTTCACTCCTTGGATGTTGGAACAATTATGGTGAGACGGCGATTCCGAAACCATAAGTAAATGACAAGTAAATGAACTTAGTCAATGTGAGACATAGGATGAACCTAGGAGAGAATGATAAATTATATTTCATTTGGTTGCATCTTTTATGTTTATTTACAAGCATGTAAATAATTGTTGCATAGTTATATGTGATCTAACTTATGCATATGGTGTTTCTTTGGACCTGGTGGGTCGAGCTTCTCTCTTGGGTGGCCTTACCCACTGGGAACTATGTATATAGTTCTCACCCCACGTTTTTCAGGTCCTTCCGCGAGTGAGGCGGCGGAGCGAGGCAAGGGTTTGGCTCTTTAGATAGCGGCCCTTCCATTTTGGTGATACCTAGAGTTGTACCCCTAGTTTTGGACTATGATAGTATAGGGGATTTTCATTTCATATATGAAAATTGTATATTCCATCGTTTTGGAACATAGTGTATGGAATGAAAGTGAAAGAAAAGAAAAATTTGGACATGTATATTGTGCCATGTGATGTAATAGAAGTAGAACTTCTTTATGTTGATGCTTTCCTTGTGCAACTCTTGTGCTCCGTTCCTAGTTGGAACATTGTGGATAAGCTTGTGTTGTGACGCCTTGGGCGGGTAGAAAAGACTCTATTCGTTCGGCGGGTCTGGGGCATGCGCCCGTGCGGTTATCCTTTCCACCTAGTCGGTGTTAAAGGGCCGGCGGGGCGTGACAAAAAAATACTCTGTTTGTTGGAATAGCGGGAATAACTTTTGTTATCCCCATTTTTTTCCTAAACCAAACGGGGCCTGGGGGGACCACTAATCCTAACTGCACAATCCGTCATCGAAGTGCCGAAAATCTACAATCACCAATAATTTGGTGCTATTAGAAGTATGTGTGTGTATGTGTGTGTATATATATATATATATATAAATATAAATATAAATATAAATATAAATATAAATATAAATATAAATATATATATATATATATATATATATATATATATATAGAGAGAGAGAGAGAGAGAGCTGAGCTCCTGTGCTCTCAGCGCTTTTAAAAGCACATGAGCATTTTATGCTTGTGACATTTTAGTCATCGGATCAACTCAAGATCCGTGCAGCATTACTAAAGAGGATTTAACAGGACACACCGTTAATAGTGTTGCACGAATCTTGAGGCCATTCCCGTTAATTGTATTGCACGGATCTTGATGCAGTGGGATGGCTAAAACAGTCACAAGCACAAAATTTTAAAAGCACTGCAGCTCAATTATATATATATATATACCCATGGTAATAACCTAATTGTTCGAATCTTTCTTGCGAAGTCGATAAATTGTACGTCCCCTAGTTGAATCATAATGACTTACTTTAATTTTTACTTCTTAAAACGGACTATGTAATATACTTTATCTGTTGGGGTATTGGTGGGTATTTTATCAGAGGTTCTTATCAATCTACCATTGTGTGATTCCTATTGAATCATACACTTGGGGGTGGGTGCGGGATGGACGATTTCCAAACGGACTACTCATTCATTAGATAGAGAAGATCGCCAGGATTTCATGGTCCACTGCCAAGCCTATTCCAATTCCAACAGCTCAGACTCGGATTGTGGGGTCATCGGAGTACTTCGTATCAACAAATAAGATACTCGGTATATCAATATTGATTAGATCTGAAATCTGTTATTGAATTGCTCATTCAATGAGCATTGGTGGCAACTAAACACGAGGGTTGCGCTCGTTGCAGGACTTAACCCAACACCTTACGGCACGAGCTGACATTCCTTGTAACTGCTCGGGAGCTTGTTCAAGCCCTCACTGGCAACAGGACTATAGAAAGTGTTATATGCCACTGGAATAGGAGGTGCAACACGTTATGAGTAGTCTTCCATGGCATATCCATAGGCTGATACATAAGCTTTTATCCACTCCATTGCCCCGGGTCTTTAGACAGGATGCGTGCAGTTTCACCTCATGCAGCAAGGAGGTTGAGCAGTTTATCCTCGTACTAGGAGTCTCAATCTTTGTTATGGCCATTGCAGCTGCTGAGGCAGCTATTCGACTTGCTATTGTTTCGTCGATCCATCGTAACAGAAAATCAACTCGTATTAATCAATCGAATTTGTTAAATAATTAGTGATAATCATCATAGATAATTTAAATAAAGACACATAAAAATATTTAATAGAATTTAAATACTATTTTTTATTGAATTTGAATGCAATTCAATAAAATTGAATTGCATTTTTATATTTATATTGAAATAATGATGACCAATTTGTTGGCCAAATTAATTTGAAGGAGATGGAAGTCAGGTTGACGAGGCAGTGACGATCTACTCTTTGATCTAATGATAAGGGAGTGAAATCTAGATGATATTCTTCGACGATCCCCTAAAGAGGACATTAGAGAATCAGCCTTCGAATTCATAGAAGGAAATCTCACTCATCTGGAGCCTTTTTTAGAATGAAGAAGTACCGAATCCCAAACAAATCTAGGATTTGCTGGAAGCTCACTTGCGTTTTATAATAAATGACCTCATATAGGATGGGAAAAACTCCCAAACCCTATGATAGATTTCGAAGACACTTTCTTTATCGGTTGAAAAACATAGGATAGGGCAAAGAATGAATAATAGAGCAAAAGAGGGAAGGAAGGCACAGGGCTCACACAAGTAAGTGCAGGATCCCAATCAGGCCTTTTTGAAGTGTGGCACAACTAGGGAGGTAGGGGAGTGTGAAGTCATCAGAGGGGGAAGCGGCACATCGCTTCTAACGAGTTCCCAACATTAGCTTAGTAGCTTAACTCTTTCTATAGGCGTGGCACTGTTGGATGCTTCTGGTCAATAGGAATAGGAGGGAAAAAAAAGCTTATAATGACATCTATTGGAGTCGATTATTTCCAAAAACTAATTTCAGTTTATTATTATGTAGTGGAAAGGCCTCACAATCTTCAATTTTATGCTTAAACTTAAGGGAAGAAATGTTTTTGGTGGATGCAAGACCTGATACCCAAACAAATTGTGTGCAAGATGAGTCCACAGACAGGAGTGCCAATTTTTTTCGGCTCTATGTTCCGTCCTACACTCAACTCGTCTGTCCTATTTTACATTCACATATTATATTAGAGCTAAAAGCTCCTCATCAGATAGATAACGCTCGAATATGTTCAATGGCATCTCTAGTTGAACTGATAGCTATATTGCCTCAGCTCAGCTGTTGAAGTTTGAAATGCGCATCAAGATAGATTGGCCCAGAAGAGCTCCGTGGAACGTGGTCACATTAGGAAGCCAAGTCGTCATGCCTTTGGGATCCATTTCAATGGGTCCTAGTTATCCTAGTGTTATTAGTAATGAATAAAGCCGAGGAAAACGTACATAAAGGTCCACAGGCCAACTTACGGGAAGCCCATTACTATTGATTTTCGAAGGTGCAACCTTTTCATGATGCGATGTCAACTTCTACTTCACTCTACAACTTTCCACCTCACCCGTCCACCTAATAAGACTTCCACTTTACTTTCTTGGATTCCACCTACCCATCAACTATCTACCTATAATATAGCCTTTAACGTTCTCTTGGAATGCTCGTTACAAGTGTATGGAAAGGAATGTGCCACCTCTCCACTTACTGTTTAAGATTTTCCTAATCTTGAAATATCTCACTTCCTTCTAACCTACACCTTATTTTACCTAATTTATCATTGTCATGTTTCTAAAAAGGAAGCACATTTAATAGCCTTTGTCGAATAGGATTAACTGCTTGGACTGATAGCTGCTGGTGAACACAATAGCTCGAAAGCCTGTTTACATATTTCTGCAAAGGATCATAGTGTAAAGCAGCTCGAGGTGCAGCCGCATCTTGGCAATAGGAATCTCCAACTCAATAATCATCGAGAAAGGCATTTATTCTAGCAGCCTGTCAAACGCGTTTCTAAAGCTTTAGATTTTGGAGTTTTTTCTTCTGTAGTACCTCGACGTGACATGAGCATGAAAGAGGTTCAAGAATCAGTTTTCTTTTTATAAGAGCGGGTGCTATGAGCAGTGGTTTTGAGTTGGCAGATCTGGTGAAAGATCTTTGGTCGGGGGATGAAATAAGAAGTGGGAAGCTATTCTGAGTACATAGACAAAGGCATGGGCTTTCCACTTGGTCTTCTCACATGAGAAGACCGACACCCCCAACCCTATCCGCCAATGTTGATGGCATTCAAGCAAGCATGCCGCAAGGTCTCTAGATGAACACTGAGTACGCTTTCATGCCAATAATGGTTTAGATCGCACTAATATCAAACCTTTTTACTCCAAAGCGAAGATTATACCTGACTGACCTTTCTTTGCATTGCGAAGCTAGTGACTGTTTTTGTATTTCGCTTGCTTTTTTTGTTCCAATTTCACTCACCTAAAGAAGAGTAGGAACTGTCTTCAAGGACCTAAGATGACAGAACGGTTAGGCAACATGGAGGCGCCTACCAGAAGGATCAAACAAATCAGGAAGGAATTGATGAAAGAGATCAAAATACAATGAACTCTTTTTCCACTATAAATATCTTCAAAATAGTTAACAATCAAAATACAATAAACTCTTTTTCCACTATAAACATCTTCAAAATAGTTAACTCTTGGGAGAAACTCTTGGGAACTCGTTAGAGTTCAGCATAAGCTAAAGGGAGGTTCGAAATCTTCTTTATCTCGATCAATGTGAAGGTCTCCATTGATTTCTATCACTTTCATTATTACTATGGATTGGCTGTAGGACTTGCGCCTATTGGACCTGATGTGGTACCCCGAGATTGAAGAGATCGAATTCCTCCAGTCAGGAAAGAAAGTATGACCTACCCTCAGAGGTAAAGTAAGGGGCTTTCCCTTTGGGGAAGGCTGTGTGCTAGGAGGGATTCAAACCCCGACATCGTGGTTCGTGAGTCCTCAAAGTGGAATGACCAAATTTTTTTTGTCCAAACACTAAATTTACCAAGACCTAGAAGAACTTTCAATAAATGTACTTTTTTCATATGTGTGTAAGTATGTACCTCATCTCACATATTAGGCTAGCCGTTGGGAGATCCAGTCCTAAGATGAGCATGGAATCTTGTGTAAATCAGCAAGGACCACCTTGCAAGGCCTGGTTCTATAGCCGACTAGGGAGACATGCATAGAAAAGTTCTAGACATATGACCAGTAATGAGAAAAATAAATGCAATAGCTAAATGATGATGAGCAATAGTTGAGACTCAATCTGGAGACGTTTCAGCTTATATTCCTACTAATGTTAAAAAAAAAAGAGAATAAATAAAGGGGTTGATGACAAATGAAGTGGTTAACATGGGCATCCATTCATTCCAATATCAGAAGGATCAATATCGAGGCTATAGTTATTTCTGGGCATTGGTCCAGCTCCTCATCCCATATTATCTTGGAATAATCGTTTGATATCGATAAGGCTATAGTATAGTCATTCAGCTATTATGACTGACTGCTAATAGCTATAAGAATGAATTGCAACAATCATGTGGCTTTCATTGAACTAACCGCGGAAACTCATACCTATAACATGCGCTTGCCTGACTAGCTTCATACCTTGCTTCACCATTAGCTAGGTGAAGGAAAGACGATTTCCAGAAGAAGGCAAGAAAAGACCATCTGCCACTGCCTTCAGACTAGCAGCCTTCCTAGCCACTGAAGATTGGCAATCTTGCTTAAAGCAAGGACTAAAAGCAAGAAAAACAGCTAAGCTGGTCTGCCTCTATGGGAGGAAATCCTTGTCTAAAAAAGACTTTATTGGACGTGTGAATTCCATGAACATGTTCCAAATCACGATCAAATCCTTTTTCAAACCCTACTGAGCATATATTTCTAATGGGAATGGTCAGGTTCTTAGAATCGTATTAGAGACGAACTGCGGTTTCTTTCGATGGGCGCCTCATATAACTGGTTCAGAAATAACAAGTTTGGAAATGTAAAAAAAAAGTAATCAGCTGTGATACGTCCACTAAAAGAAATCTTGTATTCTTTTTAAAAGATTGAGTGTCGAGAAGCATGAGTTTATTACCCTCCTCTCGACATTTTTGGCCGACGAAATATAAAAATCGATCATTGATCCAGTTTGAGCATGATTATATCACATGCCATAAAAGAAAGATGACTTATTATTTTATTGGGGCAGTTTCCTATATACCCCTATAAAGTTCCCCCCTTTCATATTTACCCCTCATAGAATCACTTTTCTAAAATACCCTTGAAAAAATCTAAATTTTTCCCAATTCACCCTCAAAATAGGGGTATATAAGAAAGAAACGGAAACTTTTCAGGAGTATATTGGAAATAAAAGGATAAAAAGGAAATATCACAAGTTTCCAAGGGCAAAAAAGTAATTATCTCTATATAGGGCCATAGGTTCTATGCCCAATTCATAACTAGAGACGAAGAGAAAGAGAAAGGTCTATCTATTTCCTTTAATTATTCTATCGATTCTCTTTAGTTATTCAATTAAACCAATACTCGGAAACCCCTGCCCATATCACCACTCAATATTTCTTGACCTACTATTGGCCAAACTATCTATGCACTGGATCCGACCAAACACATTTCGAGTAGTTGTAGTGAAACCTGACCCGTTGACCTTTTGGCTTTTTTTTACCCCACGCAGTTCGAAGGTAGGCTGCCCCTAGAATAGGTTCTTAGCCACCCTATTTTGCGGCTCTCCCCAGTCACATAGAAAGGATCCCCCTTAGGAACCCCCGTTAATTAACACCAAGCAAATGGCGGGCTGCATTTGCTTAACAAAATGGAGGGAAAACTTTCACACACCCCACCACCCCCCCCCCCCCCCCCCCCCCCCCCCCCCCCCCCCCCCCCCCCCACCCCCCCCCCCCCCAATGTGAATTCCATGGACAGGTTCCAAATCACGATTGATTCCTTTTTCAAATCCTGCTGAGCATATGTTCTAATGGGACTCGTCAGGTTCTTAGAATAGCATCAGAGACCAAACAGCGGTTTCTTTTGATGGGCGCCTCATATGAGTGGTTCAGACATGACAAGTTTTGAAAATGTAAAAAAAAAGGAGTAATCAGCTGTGACACGTTCACTAGAAAAAATCTTGTATTCTTTTTAAAAGATTGAGTGTCGAGAAGCACGAGTTTATTACCCTTCTCTCGACAGTTTTAGGCTGACGAAACCTAAAAATCGATCACTGATCCAATTTGAGCGCGATCATATCACATGCCATGAAAGAAAATACAACTTATTATTTTATATATGGCCATAGGTTCTGTCACGCCCGGGCCCCAGCGGAAGTCTACCCGATGTGTGCACAGACCCGCCGTGTACACTAAGCACCCCCGGTGCACACTAGGCATCTACAACAAACAACCAAAGAAAGTAATAGGAAAAACATCCTAAACACGGTAATCAGAGCAAGTACATAATTCTACTATAAAATCAAGCCTAAAACCATTATACATTCACAAGATATACAATAAGTTTACACAAAAGGGGTACATCTCATGAATACTAGAAAGTCACTAAACAAGATACAACTTTACACCTTTCACACTAATACAAAAAGAAAGGCGTCACGGGTCCATCTATAGCAATACCGAAGAGGTTCTAGCTAGCCGCTAATCCCTTTTCACGATCCCTAGCCTCTCCCGCTGTGGAACGTTCTGAAACAAAAACAAACAACCAATGAGGGTGAGAACTATTGAACAATAGTTCCCAATAGGTAAGCCGTCGAGAGTGGCGAAATAGACCACTAGGTCAACTGAGGCAACAATAGTATATAACTGAAATATGAAGCTTAACGCAATAATTGATGTAAAATGATTCTGCTACTATCATGCCTCTATGTAACAATATCTACTAACATGAATGTGGCTCCACCACTGTTATATGTACAAGTTCACACATATATTCATGTTCATGCAAAAAGTAATAGTTGAAAGGAACTTTTTCATTATTACCTTGTTACTACACTACTATATTGTTTAATATGTGTATAGACTTACTACTATTAAGTATGCAAGTATACATAAGGACCGACATGAATGTCCAACTACTATATATATACCCTCTAAATGTGATGTACAATGTCACCTGATTTACTCGCAAGTATAAATAATAACCAACATGAATGCTCAACTCCTATGTATGCATCAACCAATTGTGATGTACAATGTCAGGTTTACTCAACTTTTACCCAATTAACGAAGGGACTTACACATGGTAATGTCCTAGCTTGTGCCGTACCTAATGGCCCCGTGGTAGTCAACATTTCTCCGCTAGGAATGAGCCTTACCCACGGCATCCCATTTCGGCGCCCAATCCCGCACGGGCGAGCATATTGTCGCAAAGGCTAAACTCCGGAGTGCCGGCTTGTAGGGAGCGACCATCACAAGCTTGTGCGAATGAGCACAAAGGGCGAGCAAGCGTAAATCATATGCGTCATGTCCAAGGGCAATAGGTCCCAATCATTATGTCTAAAATATGGAATGACCATCATCGACTCGAAGGTCGGGCACTATAACATATATGTCATGCAACTCTCCTCAATCAACTCGGGAGTGTATTCCTACTATATACAACATGTTTCGAGTATGCAAAGGTTTACATCTCATTTGTCCCAACAAAGATGACTCTTTACTTATGCATAACCATAAAGGGTTACATGAGTATACTATTTCCACTATAGTATGAAGAGAACAACTTACTAATGCCATATTCAATGAATTGCGAGGATGTCCTCAAGATCATAGTTCATGTCATGCATATGCCTTACTACATTAGTGTCACGCCCCGGATTACTCGTTCCCCGCGCTCGCCAACAGATCCGCCGTATACATAGACATTTCTATGTATACGAAGCGATAGCTAACCTGTAAACAAACATACAAGCAACTACAAGAGATATAGAGCTGAAGTAAAACATACTAATAACAGAAGTCACATGTACATATAGGATCCAAAATACAACAGTCCCTCCAGAACCAAAATAGGAACAAGTCCACAGTATATGTACATGGCTCAACTCAAAAATAAACTATCTCCAGTAGGGTCCTCCTCTAGGAACAACAGGGACAGGTAGGGATCTAGCTCGCGACTCCCTTACCTCGATCCGCAAAAACAGGCGCAGCAACCGCAACAGAAGAAGGCTTTGCAAGAAAAAGTGGCAACAATGGGTGTGAGAACTACTATCAAAAGAAGTAGTCCTCAGTGGGTACCACTACCGACCTCAACGGTCCACCCACTAAGTCTACGAGACTATCAGTATAGCTGGTAGGTAAAGAACAATAAAATAAGTTGGAATAACTCTACAGCTGTAATGCCACTACCCTACCACTATCCCAGTCAAAATCTCAAGTAAGCATCACCAAAGTGAAAAGTCACCCCTGACCCAATCTAACGGAACCGCCCAAACAGGCTCGTCCAGCCAACTGCTTAGCCACACCGCACACTACCAAAAAGGGTAGCCGGTCCAAATACCAGATCCAACTAATCTGTAGCGACAGCAACGCAAAAGAGGCCTCACTTCGGAGCGGCACTCGGGGGAGCTACCCAACCGAGTTAAAAGCGTATCTCTGTCGAGCACAAACAGGCGCCGGCAGGCTATAATCAAATGGAAAGGGGTCAAAATGGGTCGAAGACTCCAAGCCCACGTGCCCTCAGCACAAACAGAAGCTAAAACAAGAGTCTGGGTCCACCGTCAATCCCGACGGCACCCGGTAATACAGAACAGCCTAACCCTGCTGTAAATACAAGCTCGGCATCCCAGCACGAGCGTAAACTCGTCCTACAACAAACTAAGCATCCACCTCGCACTAACTGCGGTGATACAAGTACAGAAACGGCTCCTAGAGCTAAATCTGATAATAGTTCGAAAAGTGACGGTTGCAGTTTCGCGAGTTTTCTCCTAAGTCAATTCCCAGTTCAGCATGTAAAGTCATGTCTATAAATTATCAATTTATGCTCCAAATTCAGATTTCATAATAATACATGCAAATTCATGAATTCGAGCTACTAACATGATTTAACAGATAATAAAACAGCATACTGCACTCTCTACAACTTAGGAGGAAATCCGGCGATTTCGATACATTAACCCACATCAAAAGCTATCCAACAACGGCTAGGAGTCGAGTGGAAGGCCTCCAAACAACACCGGCTGAAATCGAGCTCAAATCTGCAACCTCGAGATTCGGACCCACTTGCTCAAGTTCTGGGCGCCCAGAACATCAGCCCAGAACTGCAGCCTGGCAGCATGACCAACATGGATTCAACATGCGATAAAATCTAAATCCTAAGTCCGAATGCAGTGAAATTTGTCTCAACTCACCAGTAGGGGCTCAAGAACATACCCTCCAAATCTCAGCCAAAACGGAGTTCGACTCGATGTCCAAAAGGTCCCCACACAGATTCGGATTCACTACTGGACCCTCCTGACATGGATCCAGAAGTTCCAGCAACTAAGCAAAAATCACATTAAGCAAGAATTCTGGAATTCCAACGAATCTAGCCCATAGAAAAGGGTTACCAACCTCCCAAATACAGTGATGGAACAAACCAAAACCTCTCCAAAGATCCTCACAAAGATCTGGATTCAAAAATCCAAGAAATTTCATCAATGGTCAAAAAATTCAGCACTTAAGCTAATTACTCAAAATCTGAGCTAGCACTCACCTTTGAATCCTCAATTCAGGTGGGAAGAATCTCCAAACCAGCAAGGGAAGTGGAAGGACCAATCTTCACTTCGAAATTCCAGCTCCCAAAGGATTTGGATCCATAAGATCAAAGGAAAACCCAAGTTTCAGCTCAAGAACACAAGGGGTCCAGTAAAACATCAACTGTAGCTTACATACCTATCCAAATTGCGATTGGAAGGATTCCACGTCTTCCGCTACGAGTCCTCTATCCAACAAACCAAATTTCGGTGGATTTGGACACTCCCACACTGCACACGAGTAAGAACACCACCGGTGGATGCTGCAGTTTCAGCAGGAAACCAAGGTCTTCAATGGAGAAAGGTGGAATTTGGGAGGAATTGGAGGGCTTCCTTGCAAAATCCTGGGTTCACCATGAAGAGGGGAGAAAAATCCTCAGGGGAGGTCGTCCACATCTTTTATAGACAAGGGGTTAGGGTAAAATGGACCTCAAGAACAACAAGCTGCTAACCTGTTTCTCAGCAGGTTAACACACTTTCGGGCGCCCGAAACCCAGGAAGTGGGCGCCCGTTTCTTCAGCCTGCACAAAACTCGAGCATCGGACTCTCCGCCGCAGTCCGGTGCGCCCTAACCTGGTCCGGCGGAGTTCACCAACTAACCACCACGTGTCAAACAGATCGATATTCACGAGGTAGGATTTTCGGATTCACTATCCGGGCGCCCGATACTGGATCCGAAATGACTTAGCAGTTTTCAGAAAACGAGCACTCAACATCTGGACGCCCAAAACATAGCTTCCGGGCGCCCTAAAGTCCGTACGCCCAAAACTTCAGTTTTGGCTTACTTCGGTGCTCCGAGTCCGTTTTCGCGTCTATTTGACGCCGAAACGACTCCGACTTGTCTCGACCTTCTCCAGAAGCGTCGAACAGTCAAGGATACTACAGTCATTCCGTCAGTTAGGCCCCAGGGGTACTACATCCTTCCCCCCTACGGAAAGTTTCGTCCTCGAAACTTAAACTCATACCTCAAGAAGGCAGCTCGAAAAGGTAGGGATAGGATTCCCGCATCACCGTCTCCGGCTCCCAAGTCGCCTCACGCTCCTCGTGATTACTCCACTGCACTTTCACATACGGTATGACTCGGTTGCGCAATTCTTTCGTCTCGCGAGCAAGAATCCGCACCGGTCGCTCCTCGTACTGCAGGTCCTTAGCCAACTCAAGTGGAGTGAAGTCAATCACGTGGGAGGGGTCGAACACATATCTCCTCAGGGCCGAGACATGAAACACGTCATGGACTCCAGCAAGTCGCGGTGGTAGGGCAATCCTGTACGCTACCGGCCCCACTCGGTCTAACACCTCGAACGGGCCAACAAACCGTGGACTGAGCTTTCCACGAACTCCAAAACGGCGAATTCCTCTGGACGGCGAGACTTTCAGAAACACATGATCTCCAATCTGGAACTCCAAGTCTCGTCTCCTAGTATCCGCATAGCTCCTCTGTCGACTCTGGGTGGTCTCAAGACGTCGTCGAACCATCTTGACCTTCTCTTCCGCTTCCAACAGGATATCGGGACCCAAAGTCTTCCTTTCACCCACATCACTCCAATGCAAGGGCGAACGACACTTGCGCCCATACAATGCTTCAAACGGAGCCATCTGGATGCTCGCTTGATAGCTATTGTTGTACGCAAACTCAACCAGTCCCAAGTGTCGATGCCACCCTCCACCAAAGTCTAGGACACATGCTCTCAACATGTCCTCCAAAGTTTGAATGGTCCGCTCAGACTGACCATCTGTCTGTGGATGAAAAGTCGTGTTAAACCGCAGCTGAGTACCCAGTGCTGTCTGTAGACTCCTCCAAAACTGTGAGACGAACCGTGTGTCTCGATCAGACACAATCGAGGTAGGCACTCCATGCAGTCTCACTATCTCGTCTAAATATAACTGAGCGAGTCTGTCCCTGGACCAAGTAGTCTGCACTGGTAAGAAGTGGGCAGACTTGGTCAGCCTGTCCACTATCATCCAAATAGCGTCAAAACCAGCCTGCGTCCTCGGTAATCCCACGATAAAGTCCATGGCGATCTGGTCCCACTTCCACTCGGGTATTGGGAGACTTTGAAGCTTGCCAGCAGGTACTCGGTGCTCCGCCTTTACCTGTTGACAAGTCAAACACTGTGTAGTACTCGGAAATTTTGAGATTTAGGGTTTTTGGACTTGGGGGATTTCGGGCGCCCGGAAGAGGTGAAGTGGACGCCCGGAAGTTTCCGGACCCCGAGGACTTTGTGGACGATCCGGTTGTGGCTAACGGAGATCGGATCTGGATGCATGAACCGGACGCCCGGACGGAGGATCCGGTTTGAGCTGTTGACGTGGAGAGCCACGTGTCGCGATGCAGGACACGTGTCGATCGCCGGAGACACGCCGCCCCACCGCCTGCTGACTATCGACCGACCGCTTGGCCGCACGACGACACCTGTACGGCAGGGTTTCCGGACGCCCGGAAGTTGAGAAGTGGGCGCCCGAATGTGGACTTTTGGCAGCCTATAAATAGGTGAGCCCTGATGGTTTTTGGGTTATTTTCCACTCCGAGATCCCTGTTCTAGAGAGAGAAAGCTAGTGTAAGGGCCATGAGTTGGCATTAGTTTGTGATCTAGCTTGTTCTCCTCTATCCTGCTGATCTGATCTGGTGCTGAGCTGTTATTCTGCTGGAGATAGCAGTTCCTTGGAGGTTTACTCAGATCGGAGTGCTGCCGGAGTTCCTTATCTTGGAGGGTTGGATCTGAGGCTTGTTCTTTCCCCACCGTGGTTGGATTAGCTTTTCAGGTGGGTTGATGTTTGCCAGATTCAGTGGACTTCCTCCTATGTGTTTACTCTCATGTTAGCATGATAGTGTTGAATTATGTTAGCATGATATGATGATATTGGATTATGATAAGTGTGATACTATTGGGATTATGATAGCATGACATGCTGTGATTATGTTAGATATGACCTGTTAGGTTGAGAATTGCATGTGCATGAAATGCTAATGATATATATGTGAGCATGCATGATTTCTTTGTATCCTTGTTGCATGATTTGGCCTACACCTATCCTGTTGATATTCCTTGTACCAGTTGTTGTACATGTAGTGTAGGTGATCATGTTGTGGCTCGTGCTATGTTATTGTACCTCCTCTTTGTGATAGAGTTGAGATTGATTGTAAGCACTGGAGCATCGATTGTGCCAAGGGCACGTGATTCTTTGTGAGATCATGGATTGGGTCATACTTGTTGATTATCCTTTGAGATGCCGAGGGCATGTGATTCTTTGTTGACCTAGTCGTGTCGATCATATACCTGCGGGTGCTTGGCGGATACTATGGGTTTACTTTACTCGGTTGGGTAGCTCCCACGAGTACCACTCTAGAGTTGGCATATTCCGTACAGAGGGTTGTACGAGGAACTAGTTACAGATGGTGTTCCTGTACTAGTTGGGCTCCCTTTTGTGTTGAGCTTGATCAGGCCGCAGGTATCGCATTGTGAGGTATTGTATGGTATTATGGATTGAGCTAGGTACAGACGGAGTTTCCTGTACTAGCTGGTTCGCAGGTATTGTATTGTGTATGATAGTCCTCATTTGGTATATTCAGTTCATTGGTATTTATACTGACAGTTGAGTATTGTGCATAGTAGTGGTAGTATATCTCCTACATTCTTTATTGCTCTATTCATATCTCTTGAGATTGAGGACTTAGTGGGCAGACCGCTGAGGCTGGTGGCGGTACCCACTGAGGACTACTTGATTGATAGTAGTTCTCACACCCATTGGTGACATCTTTTTGCAGAGTCTTCTTCCCCAGTCGTGCATACTGAGCGCGGAAAGGAGACCGTCGGGTAGAGCTATTCCCCGGATATTTGGCTAGAGGTATACCCATTTTGGATAGATGGTTGAGTCTGTACATACTATGTGATGTTGATATCAGTCTGTATATGAGAGTTATATGTGAGAGTTATGGATGATGTATGTACAGTGATCTTTTGATATATTTATATAGCAGCTCTGTTGATACCTTTAGCTCTGTGTGTTTGATTGTGGATGTTGTTTCGCTTCGTATACATGGTAGAGATACTGTGTATGCGGCGGATCTGGTCATGCGCCTGGGAAGAGGTAACCCGGGGCGTGACACACTGGGCCACAAATCTCCCAATATGCCGCTTCATTCCATTCCACCAGAAGTGTGCCTTCAAGTCCTTATACATTTTGGTTCCACCGGGGTGAACCGTATAAGGCAAGTAATGAGCCTCTCTCAAAATCTCCTCTCGGATCTCAGAATCCAAAGGCACACATAGTCGGTCCCTGTACCGCAGTACTCCCGAACTGTCAACACCAAAATCCCCTGTCTGCCCGCTGGCAATCTGATCTCGAATCCTCATCAAATAGGGGTCCACACTCTGTTTCTCTCGGATCATATCCAACAGAGTGGGTTGCAAAACCAAAGACATAAATTTTGCAGTAACCCCAGGGGATACCACCTCAAGCTCAAGTCGCCTCAACTCCTCAAGTAATGGCGCCTGCTGAGTGATCATCATACTAAGGCTCTGCACTGATCTCCTGCTCAACGCATCTGCCACTACATTCGCCTTGCCGGGGTGATACTGGATGGTAATATCATAATCCTTCAACAACTCTAACCACCGGCGTTGCCTCAGATTCAATTCCTTCTGAGTGAACAGATACTTGAGACTTTTGTGATCTGTGAAAATCTCACAGTGCTCACCATACAAGTAATGCCGCCACAGCTTCAGTGCAAACACTACAGCTGCCAGCTCCAAATCATGCGTAGGGTAATTTTTCTCATAATCCTTCAATTGTCGCGAGGCATAGGCAATTACCCTACCATGCTGCATCAACACACATCCCAAGCCACTGTGTGATGCATCACTATAAATCACAAATCCTTCCCCCATCACTGGAAGGGTAAGGATGGGAGCAGACATCAGTCTCTCCTTCATCTCCTCAAAGCTACGCTGACACTCAGCGCTCCAAACAAATCTAATCCCCTTCCTCGTCAGACGAGTGAGGGGTGTGGAGAGCTTCGCAAAGCCTCCCACAAATCGACGGTAATATCCAGCTAACCCGAGAAAAATCCTCACCTCGGTAACCGTCGTCGGTCTGGGCCAATCCCGCACAGTCTCAATCTTCTGCGGGTCCACCGCCACTCCAGTGGCTGAAATCACATGGCTCAAGAAAGCTACCTCTCGAAGCCAGAACTCGCACTTCTTCAACTTGGCATACAACTTCTTCTCCCTCATAAGTTGCAGCACAATCCTCAAGTGTTCCACATGCTCCGTATCACTCCGAGAGTAGATCAGGATATCATCAATAAACACCACCACAAACCGGTCCAAGAACGGCTTAAACACTCGATTCATCAAATCCATAAACGCGGCAGGGGCATTAGTCAATCCAAACGGCATCACCGTAAACTCATAATGCCCGTACCGAGTCCTAAAAGCCGTCTTGGGAATATCCTCGGCCTTCACCTTCAATTGGTGGTAACCAGACTGCAAGTCAATCTTCGAGAAGACACAAGATCCTTGCAGCTGATCAAACAGATCATCAATGCGCGGCAAAGGATACCTGTTCTTGATGGTCACTTTATTCAACTCTCGATAATCCACACAAAGTCTAAGTGAACCATCCTTCTTCTTCACGAATAACACCGGCGCTCCCCAAGGCGATACACTGGGTCTCACAAACCTCTTATCCACCAAATCCTGAAGCTGCGCCTTAAGCTCTCTCAGCTCAGCCGGTGCCATTCGGTAGGGTGTCTTTGAGATTGGCGCAGTTCCTGGGACTACGTCAATCACAAACTCGACCTCCTTGTCTTGTGGCATCTCAGTCAACTCCGTGGGAAACACGTTCGGGAACTCGCGGACTATAAAGATGTCCTCGAGCTCCGGTGCCACCGCAGATACCTCCACAACAGTCGCCAGAAATGCAGTACATCCTCGACTCATCATCTGTCTCGCTCGTGCCGACGAAATCCACGTCGCGAACAAAGTGCTCCTGCAGCCTCGATACACGTACTCCACCTGGCCTGGCTTGCGAAACGTCACGATCCTCTCGCCGCAGTCGATCGTCGCGAAGTAGCGTGCCAGCCAATCCATGCCGAGCACCACATCAAAATCCTGCAATCGCCCCAAGACCAACAGGTCTGCGGGCATCACCCAAGGTCCAAGCTGCACGGGGCAAGCTCGACAACACTCCTCCACAAGCAACACGTGCTCGGGAATCTGCACCTCTCGTGCACAGGGTAACGGCCCTAACGTAGCCCATGCAAGGATGCAAATGCTTGACTAACAAAAGAATGTGATGCACCGGTATCAAATAATGCACGAGCTCTAATGTCAGAAATTAAAATGATACATGCCACCACATGATCAGCCACCGTGGAGTCCTCCAGTTGAGCCGCAAAGACTCTGCCGCTCTGCGCCTGCTGTCGCCGCTCACCTGGGCGTGGTACAGAAGTCCTATCCATCTGGCTGTGAGTCGGTGGAGCTCCATAAGTCTGCTGATGAATAGGGGGTGCCGATGCGATCGATGGTACAGGCGACGCTGCTCAGGGACAAGCTGCCCGCAGATGTTCGGACTGACCACACCCAAAACACCGGCCCTCTCGCTGCTCGCACTGCCTAGGCCAATGTGGTCCTCCGCAGATGACACATCTCGGTGCTCCCCTCTGCTGCCGTCCCTGCTGACGGGATCCACCAGACCTCTGTCGCCCCGAAAACCCACGACCCTGAGAACGTGATCGTGGAGGTCTCGGCGGGCGTCTGCCGCTGGTCTGTCCTCCGTCCTCTGGAGTCGGGCGCTTCCTATCCAAACCCTGACTCAGAGTGGCCGCCCGCTCACTCGCCGTCAAGGCTCCACGCTCCACCCATAGCGCCTGCTCGATCGACGCGTCCAAGGTCTGCAACCTCTGCGCCTAAACTAAGACAAATATCTCCTGTCTCAATCCTCGCTCGAACAAGTAAACTCTGTGAGCCTCATCTCTCGCAGCAAAAGGAACACAGTTCAGGAGTCTGGTAAACTCTCGGGTATACTCCTGCACTATGCGATCACCCTGGAGTAGACTCTTCAGATCCTCCTCGAGTTTCTGCTTCACGCTGTTAGGGAAATAGGACCCATACAGCATCCCGCAGAACTCGGCCCAACTCAATCGCAGCGCATCCAGCGACCTGCTCGATCTCGTCCTCATCCACAAGATGCGTGCATCACCCGTCAAGCAGTGAACAGCCAAGTGAACCTGCTCCCGCTCTGGTACGAAGAGATCCTCGAATAACTTCTCCATCTCGCCTACCCAGGCCTCCACCACCCAAGGCTCGGTGTGGCTACCATCAAAATGAGGCGGATCAAACCGAAAAAAATGAGCCAGTCTCTCGGTCATCCGCTCCTGCTCGACCTCCGACATCTATCCACCTGACTGGGAAGTGTCGCCAACCAGTGCGGCCGGAACTGCCGCTGTTGGGGGTACGGCTGCAGCTGGAACGTCAGCTGGAATAGCAGGGGGTGGCTCCTGCGACTCCGTCGCTCTAGGTGCTGCACTCCACGTGTGAGTAATGGTATCACACATCCTCCGCAATAGTGCACTCTGCTGCCTAGCTGACTCGGCTAGCGCAGTCAACTGCTCACTCAAATCAGGGGGTGCACTAGGCCCCGCCTGCTCAGGCACTACAGAAGGCACGGGGGTAGCCCGCGTCGGGGGTCGACCTCGGTGTCGGGGAGGCGTCATGCCCACCTGCGCAACACACAAATCAGTCAGCAAACACAAACAACTCAAGACCCAATCAAGCGAAAGTCTAGAAGGTCGCCTCTTTTCCCTCGCTGCTTGACGTCGTCTGCAGCCAACGCAAGTTCGCGACAGGAAAGGACACCCGCCTTCGATCACTCCCTCCACTTAAGGATGAGTTCAACAGTCAAATCGATGACTTTCGCAGCAAGTCACGTCTCTCACGTCTTGCATTCCTAGGGTCTGCCAAAGCCTAGGGTTTACTAAGTCCCAACGACCTATTCCTAAGCTCTAATACCAACTTAATCTGTCACGCCCCGGATTACTCGTTCCCCAGGCTCGCCAACAGATCTGCCGTATACATAGACATTTCTATGTATACGAAGCGATAGCTAACCTGTAAACAAACATACAAGCAACTACAAGAGATATAGAGCTGAAGTAAAACATACTAATAACAGAAGTCACATGTACATATAGGATCCAAAATACAACAGTCCCTCCAGAACCAAAATAGGAACAAGTCCATAGTATATGTACATGGCTCAACTCAAAAATAAACTATCTCCAGTAGGGTCCTCCTCTAGGAACAACAGGGACAGGTAGGGATCTAGCTCGCGACTCCCTTACCTCGATCCGCAGAAACAAGCGCAGCAGCTGCAACAGAAGAAGGCTCTGCAAGAAAAAGTGGCAACAATAGGTGTGAGAACTACTATCAAAAGAAGTAGTCCTCAGTGGGTACCACTACCGACCTCAACGGTCCACCCACTAAGTCTACGAGACTATCAGTATAGCTGGTAGGTAAAGAACAATAAAAAAGCTGGAATAACTCTACAGCTGTAATGCCACTACCCTACCACTATCCCAGTCAAAATCTCAAGTAAGCATCACCAAAGTGAAAAGTCACCCCTGACCCAATCTAACGGAACCGCCCAAACAGGCTCGTCCAGCCAACTGCTTAGCCACACCGCACACTACCAAAAAGGGTAGCCGGTCCAAATACCAGATCCAACTAATCTGTAGCGACAGCAACGCAAAAGAGGCCTCACTCCGGAGCGGCACTCGGGGGAGCTACCCAACCGAGTTAAAAGCGTGTGCAACATACTTAGCTCTGCATCTTGTCATTAACATGCAATGTGTCACGTTTTCCTTTATCTATAGCAAGCATAAATTATTGCCATGCTAGATCAAGTCCAATAGTCCCACTAATCATATAGTGTTCCATATAATGTTACTACTCATCTCCAACATGCATGTCTTTATTCGCATACGAGAAACATAATATCACAATACAATTGCATGTGTAATAGTATACATGTTATCCTCATAATCCTCTACTACATAGAGTATGCAAAATTTCATATATAACATGAATATGTCACGTGTCCAAAAATTCTACAATGTCATGAATAGCAAGAATATGCATCTATTGAATCATATAACAAGATAGTAGACATAGGGGGAGTTCACCTATTTCGGTGAGGTCAAATCCACCGGATAACTTCCGAAACCTCGTTCGTTCCTCCGACGAAGCTGTCCCCTAAACTTCTTAGGCCCTAAGAAAAATTTCTAAGGGGTTATAAGCTTCTAAAAAGCTTACCACAAAATTCACCAAAAATCAAGTAGAAAATAGGTAAAAATTATCTTAATCCAAGAAAAACTTATGCAAAATCCAAATCAACACAATGGAGCTTCAAAACCAACCTACAAGAGTGTTCTACACTCATCAATTCCATCTCAAAATCTTTCAAATGAAAAGCCCCAAAATAAACCCTAGTTTTCATGAAACTAGGTTTTCCACCAAAATTCCTTGCAAATCTCACAATTAGAAGATGCAAGAAGGCTACTAACCTCAAATCAAGCTCCAAACCAAGCTATGAGGTGCTAGGGTTGAAGTTTGATCCTCAAACAAGCTCTTCCCTTCAATCCCGAGCTCCCCTCCAAGGTCTAAATGCATGCATCCATAGAGGAGAGGAAGAAAAAGAGATCAAACCCCAAGATTAGAGGGCATTGGAAAAGAAATCTAAGAGGAAAAGACAAGAAACCCCACCTCTTCTCCCTCTCTAACCTCAGCCAACAAAAGAGAATGATGGAGTGTGCGGTATGTTATACTAGTTGTAACAATATCCCCAAAAGCCCCTCCAAAACTCAGAATTGCAAAACTGCACGAAACAGATTCTGAAGTACTGCGTACCGGTACACGAATTGACATACCGGTACTCAGGCAGTTCCGGTACCTCAGATCCAATTCCGCAAAATCCGAACGTTGGATTTTTGATTTCTCTACTGCATTCCGGTACCTAAAAATTTGTATCGGTAGTACTTAAATCAGTACCGGTACCTCAGCTGAGTTCCTCAAAACCCGAGAGCTAGTTCCACTCCATTTTGTATTGCGTACCGGTACCCAGATTCCATTACCGGTACTCAATACAAAATCTGCAGCTTTGACAGATTCGATTTTCGGAGTCCGTTTTCGTGCTTAATAAGCCTCGAAAACACTCCCAAGCTCTCCAAACTCAGTCAAGACCTTTAGAATAGTATAAAGCACTATTCTCTCACTAGAACTCCGTAATTCGCTAAAGTTCAGTGTGCTACATCCTCTCCTCCTAAAAAGGAGTTTTGTCTACGAAACTACGGATCAACTATCCAATCATCCGATCTGAAGGAGATAAGAACATCGCTCTCGCAGTGAAGCCTCCAGCTCTCACATAGCTTCTCACTCCAGATGGTTGCTCCAAAGCACCTTCGCATAGGAAAGCTCATGATTCCGAACTTTCTGCACTTCACAAGCCAAAATCCACAACAATCGCTCCTTGAAGCTTAGATCTTCTTGTAACTCTAATAAAGTGAAATCCACCATAGGAGTTAGATCAAAAATGTATACTCGGAGCGTCGATACTTGAAACACTTCGTATACTCCCGATAGATTCGGAGGTAAGACAAGTCAATAAGC
The DNA here is from genome assembly GCA_016920855.1 of Puya raimondii. NCBI lineage: Eukaryota > Viridiplantae > Streptophyta > Magnoliopsida > Poales > Bromeliaceae > Puya > Puya raimondii. The sequence continues at coordinate 212,546,437 of JABWPP010000050.1, read as the reverse complement.
TACTGGACCCATTCGTTCTAAGATCTCAAATAGTCCAATGAATCTAGGACTTAGATTCCTCGTACATCCAACTTCTTGATTCCCTTAGTCAGGTAGTACATTCAGAAGGCCTGATCTTATACTTGAAGTTCTATTTCTCATCGAGGATTATCCATATAGCTCTTATTCCAAAACAATAGAGCTAAACACTCCAAGAAGTCACACAATTTTACCAAGATATACTTGTGCGAGTCTTTTCTTTGACCAAAAAGTGTGAATAGGAGTAAAATGAGCTGATTTAGCAAACCTATTCACAATTACCCAATTAACATCATGTCTAGCTTGAGAGCGGGACAATCCAATACCAAAATTCCTGGTAATCATCCTCTACTTTCATACAAAAATAAACAGCCTTCCCAACTTGCTATTAGGAAGGTGATGCTCGGTCTTCACTTGTTGTTACATCAAGCATTGCACCACAACTCTCCCGTGTCATCTTCATTCCAGCAGCCGGTGTGACAACTTTTAGTCTATGTACCTTTTCAATGCCGCCCGAATGCAAAGCATAAGGGCATGATCCGGGACGACCAAAAATTCCGGATAAGTTTCAACCATTGAGGATAGGCGGAGGCGGTTACAACTACTTCAGTATTCCGGATAAGTCTCAACCATTGAGGATAAGGCGGAGGCAGTTACAACTACTTCGGTTAGGATAAGGATCGAGGTAGTTTTAGATGGATCAGGTTGTTAAACCAAATTGGATAAGAATAAAGCCAATTTGGATAAGAATAAAGTTGTTATTTTTAAATATTTTGTTCTTATCTTTTGTAAGCCTAAGGGCTATAAATAAGGGGCCTATTGGCTCTTGTAAAGGCATTCCAGTTAGAGAGAGTAAATATAGAAACTCTTCCACATAAAAATATATTCTTCGTCTCCTTTTTCTTCTCTCATCTGGTTTTAGATATCCATCGGGGAGGCGCTGCAATATTGCTTCCTCCTCCGACGGATCAAGTGGTATCAGAGCATCTGACCCTGGTGTATGGTGTGAACCAGAAGCGTCTACAAAACTACCGGCGAACAACTCTCCGTCCTCGACATCTTCCGCAAGCCATCGACGAGGAAAACGAAGAGCCCGCCTACCATGGCTGCAGACGAGCAGATAGCGACACCGGCCGACCTTGCCGCCAAGGTTGCGATGTTGTCTGACGACATGAAGATCGTCTTAGATTGGATCAAGGCCCAATCTGCAGCACCATCGACAATACCGGTGGAGAAGAGCGGTCGACTCTCAGGAACCCCTCCAAAGGCGCATGTGACGCCGATGAAGGGCGCTGCCGAGGGTACCTCGGGTGCGCGAGACGACGACGACTCTGACGATGAGGGAAGCATAGCTCCGTCGCTTGCAGAAGGAAGGTCACAACCGTTCAAGGCTGAGGCCAAGGTCGAGATCCCCAACTACGATGGCGCTGTCGACGCTGAAAAGTTGGACGCCTGGCTCGACCAACTGGAGACGTACTTCGACCTCTACAACTATAGTAGCGCGGACAAGGTAATTTTCGCAAAACTAAAACTTGTAGGTCATGCATTGACTTGGTGGAAGGCCACTCTCCAAACTTCCACCAATGAGGATTTTACCTGGAGTCAGTTTAAACGACTGATCCGCCAGGAATTCTACCCTATGGGGTATGAAGAAGAGCGATGGAAGCGCTGGCATGTCCTGCGCCAAAGGCGCGACCAGACCGTGCAGGACTACACCACCGACTTCCGGTGCCAAGCATTGGCGCTTGGCATCTCCCTTGACGATCTGCAGATTTTTCGCAAATACACTGCTAGCCTACAGGAGCGTATCAATGGTGAGCTCCGCCTATTCGCTGTTCGTGATATCGCCTCGGCGAGCTAAACAGCCATGGTGATCGAGCGGAAGAATAAACTGTCTCGCGGGGAGAAGCCATCTAGGGAGTCTGCCGAGGGCTTCAAAAAGGCCAAAAAGAATGGCTCTAAAAAGAAGGGCCCCTCTGATCCTAATTTGTACTGTGATCATTGTAAAATCACAGGACATGTCAAGGATCGATGTTGGAAGCTTCATCTAGAGTTGAGACCGAAGAAGAAAGACGATCGTGGCAGACGCACAACAGCAACGACAACGACAACAGCAGCATCGACGAGTGATGCCCCTACCTTAATCGGACGGATTGATCAAGCGAACACTAGCTTGTCTCTGATGGCTCTGCCGAAGGAGACAAGCCTGTGCCCGTCCAATCCGATTGATAAGAGAGAGGAGTTGTTCACTTTTCGAGTTCAAGTCAAAAAATGAGGTGATCGATGCCATCATCGATCCTGGCAGCCAAAAGAACTTGATCTCGGAGAACCTAGTTCAAAAACTGGGTTGGTCGACTACACCACACCCACACCCATATCTATTGGGGTGGATCAACAGCAAGATCGAGATGAAGATCGATCGCCAGTGCAAGGTGAAGTTTGCGGTGACTGGCATCTACATCGACGAATTGGTGTGCGAGGTTGTGCCGCTGAACATTTGCAACTTCATCTTCGGCAGTCCCTACCTATGGGACCGCGACGCTACCTTCTTCCGTCGTCCTCAGCAATACCAATTTATTAAGGATGGACAAAAAATTTTGTTCACTACAGAGCCATTGTCAACAACTGTAGACCTGGTAACCGCTTGCCAGGCTAAGAGGTTGATCAATGCATGCCAAAAGTTCGCCTTACTGGTCATTCGGCCAGTTGAATCGGAGGAGGCAAACAGCAAGGTATTGAGCCTAGCATGCAAAGAGAGAACGGACGATGTCGCCAGGCTGATAGGTGAGCATCAGGAGCTGTTCTGAGAAGTTCCGGGACTACCACCAAAGCGAGCCGTGGAACATGAGATCCAATTGATCAGCGACGCTCCGTTACCGAATCTCGTCATGTACCGAAATTCGGTAGTGGAGAATGAGGAGATAAAGCGACAGGTGACCGAGTTACTCGAGAGTGGTGCTATCAAACCGAGTAGCTCCCCCTGTGGCTCCCCGATCGTGTTGGTGCCAAAGAAAGATGGTGGGTGGCGAATGTGTATCGACTACCGCGCCCTCAACAAAATCACCATCAAGAATCGGTACCCCTTGCCGCGGATCGATGATCTCTTGGATCAACTGAAGCATGCTCGCTACTTCACCAAACTGGACCTGAAGTCAGGCTATCATCAGGTCCGGATCCGAGAGGATGACACCTGGAAGACCGCATTCAAGACGCGACAAGGCTTGTTTGAATGGCTCGTCATGCCATTCGGCCTTTGCAATGCACCGGCCACTTTTATGCGGCTGATGAACGACGTTCTACGCCCCTTCCTTGATGACTTCGTGATCGTCTACCTCAACGACATCCTCATCTACAGTCAATCGTGGGAGGAGCATCTGGCCCATGTCGAGAAGGTTTCCATACTGCTTGAGGAACACCAACTCCGCTTAAATCCTAAAAAGTGTGAGTTTGGCAAGCAAAGCCTGGTGTATCTCGGGTTCGTGGTGGGCGACGGCGAGCTTCAGATCGACCCAGACAAGGTCAGGGCTATCAAGGAGTGGCCTCGGCCCAAAAATGTAACGGAGGTGCGGAGCTTCATGGGCGCTTGTCAATATGTCCGAAAGTTTATCCGGCATTTTTCTGTCCTTGCTGCCCCCCTCTACAAGCACTAACGAAAGCCAACCAAAAATTCGAATGGAGTTCGAAACATGAGGACACGTTTCGACTTTTGCAACGGAAGATATGCGAGGCGCCTGTCCTCGCTCTACCAAATCTGCAACGACCTTTCGAGTTGGAGGCGGACGCGTCGGGATATGCTATGGGGGCTGTCTTGATGCAAGACGGTCGGCCTGTGGCATACTACTCCGAGATGTTCCAAGGAGCTCAAAAGAACTACCCGACTTACGACAAGGAACTCTTGGCACTACACCAGGCAGTAAAGCATTGGCGAATCTACCTCTAAGCAAGGAGACAGTAGTGCACACAGACCACCGCCTACTTCAGTATCTCTAAACGCAATCCAAATTGCAACAGGCGCGGCACATGAAGTGGATGACGTACTTGCAGCAGTTCAATCTGGTGGTCAAGTACAAGAAAGGTGCTCACAACAAACTGGCTGATATGCTATCACGACCACCGATGGCAGCACTTTGCTTGACGACATTAATGCAGATTCAGCCAAATTTTCATGACTATGCCAGTTTGTATGCAGAAGACTTAGATTTTCGAGTTGCGCTGGCTGACATCGAAGCAGGACGACCTACTTAGTTTGTCTTGCAAGGCGGTCTACTGAACAAAGGTGCACTACTATGTGTGCCTAAAGATGGTAATCGAGCACAGTGGATCCGAGAAGCCCATACCTCGAAGGTGGTAGGTCACTTTGGGGTGAACAAAACCTTGCAGAATCTCCAGCGCTATATCTATTGGCCTCACATGCAAAACGATGTGGCACGATTTGTGAAGGGATGCGTTTTGTGCTGTACATCCAAACCCGCTATTCGAAAGGTGGGCCTCTACACCCCTCTTCCGGTGCCGACTCGTCCTTGGGAAAGTATCTCCATGGACTTCTTAGGAGGCCTTCCGAGGACCCGACGGGGACACGGCTATCTTTACGTGGTGGTCGATCGGTTCTCCAAAATGATAGTACTTGTGCCGTGCAAAAAGACAATCACCGGCGAGGAAGCTGCTCCGCTGTTCTTCCAACACGTTTGGACACATTTTGGGCTACCAAGCTCGATTGTATCTGACCGTGATAGCCGTTTTCTAAGCAACTTTTGGCGGTCTTTGTGGTCCATGATGGACACAAAGCTACAATGGAGCACGGCTTTCCATCCTCAAACCGATGGGCAAACAGAAGTGGTCAATCGGACAGTTGTACATCTGCTGCGAGGATATAACGCTCGACATTCCAAGACTTAGGACGAGGCTTCCATACCTGCAGTTCGCCTTCAATCGAGCTATACACAGTTCCACTGGCAAATCTCCCTTTGAGGTGTGCTTGGGTTACTTACCACCCAGCCCTTTCGACTTGGCGTTCACGGTCGAGCAACCGCGAACCACCAAGGAAGAAAGTGAAATGACGAAGGCACAACGGTTCTTAGAGGGTATTCAGAAAATGCATAGCGAAGTGGAACGACAACTGCAAAAATCTCAGCAGAAGTATAAAGAACGACATGACCGACATCGGGTGAAAGGCGACTTCCAAGAGGGTGATCTAGTCTGGCTCCATCTCAGCAAAGAGCGCTTGAAACGCGAGGGTAAGAAGCTTAAGCCCATCCGTTATGGACCTTTCAAGATCTTGCGCAAGATTGGTGAGAATGCGTTTCAACTAGAGCTGCTCGCATACATGAACATGTATTCGGTCGTCAATATCGAGAATCTAAAGTCCTTCGAGCCGTCAATGCTAAACGATGAGCCTGGAGAAGTACTGCCACCCATGGAGGATCTCGTGGTAGAACGTGAAGAGCAGCTAGCTGAGGATACTATTCTGGAACGTAAGGTCACAACGACACGCAAAGGTGCACGTGAAGCCTTCCGTATTGGACGGAAATGTCAAAAGACAAGTGCCGCTAAGTGGTTCACAAGGGAAGCTGGAGAAACTCAGTTTCCTTACTTGCAATTCTAGATGCAGCAGGTGCTGGTTTCTCTCAAAATTGGGGAGCCATGATCCAGGACGATCAAAAATTCCGGATAAGTTTCAACCATTGAGGATAGGCGGAGGCGGTAACAACTACTTCAGTATTCCGGATAAGTCTCAACCATTGAGGATAAGACGGAGGCAGTTACAACTACTTCAGTTAGGATAAGGATTGAGGTAGTTTTAGATGGATCAGGTTGTTAAACCAAATTGGATAAGAATAAAGCCAATTTGGATAAGAATAAAGTTGTTATTTTTAAATATTTTGTTCTTATCTTTTGTAAGCCTAAGGGCTATAAATAGGGGGCCTATTGGCTCTTGTAAAGGCATTCCAGTTAGAGAGAGTAAATATAGAAACTCTTCCACATAAAAATATATTCTTCGTCTCCTTTTTCTTCACTCATCTGGTTTCAGATATCCATCGGGGAGGCGCTGCGACATTGCTTCCTCCTCCGACGGATCAGGGGCTCAATGAGCTTCACTTAGAGTGTCTCCTTAATCACGTTATCCACATGTACAAATTATTGATTCTGCAATCAAAGCATTTTCCGACTATCCACATGGAATTCATCAGCCGCTCCATTCTCGACCTTTGATTGCATCATTTACAAGTCTAGATCATGGGCTAGCTTCCGTGATCCTATCCAAAAGAGTAGGTTGCACTACCAATACCATCAACCTCATTGATGTCTCCGGTACAACAATCCCCCAATTTCCATTCACCATATTTCTTCAAGTAGAATTGGTTGAGTAATGATCAACATCGCCGAGTTCTCTACCAGTTTACAACTTAAGTTGTCCACCACCACATTGGCTATTCCCAGATGGTAGAGAATGGTCAAGTCATACTTTTTGAGTAGTCCTAACTATCTTTGCTACCTCAAACTTACTTCTCTCATATGTATCATTCCAAACGAACTTAGTTCCTTATGTGAGAGTCGAGTGAGAGGAGTAGTCCCTCCACAAATCTTCTATAATATCCAGCCAAACCGAGAAGGCTTCGAACCTCGGTTACAACTGTCGGTGTAGGTCAACCATTAATCGCTTTGATTTTCTTGGGGTCTTCGGCAATAACCTCTTCTGACACCACGTGTCCCAAGAATACTACTCCTCGCAACCAAATCCACACTTCTTCAACTTAAACAAAGAACTTCTTCACTTGAAGTACTTGCAACACTTGCTTTAAGTGATCTTCATAGTCTTCATCACTTCATGAGTATCCAAATGTCGTCGACGAACAGTACAACAAATCCATCCAGAAGGGCTTGAAATCATAATTCATCAAGTCCTTAAAACTGATGGAGTGTCAAAAAGCTCGAACGGCATCACAGTAAATTCGGAACGTCCACACCAAGTACGAAAAATAGACCCCGGTACAACCTCAAGCATAAACTTAAGTTGGTAATACCCAGATTGCAAATTAATCCTCGAGTATACCCAGAATCCTTGGAGCTGATCAAATAGATCATCGATTCTCAACAATGGGTACTCATGCTTGATCGTGACTTTGTTAAGCTCATGATAGTCGACACATAGTCGAAGTGACCGATCCCTCCTCAAGACAAATGAAATCGATGCTCCACAAGGTGAAACACTAGGCATAAAGAAGCCTTCTCTAACAAGTCCTGCAGTCGTGCCTTCCATTCCCATAATTTTGCCGGGAACACAACTGCAACTCCTTCACAAACAAGATATCCTCAATTTCGAGGGTTCTCAACCGCTGGCCAAGAAGGCCACACGACCATTCAGTCAACTACTTGGCTTGGGTGGGTGAAATAATTATCGCAAACAGTAAACTTTTACACCCTCTGGATACACTATTTCATGTCCAGGTTCCCAAGACGCTACAGTTCGGCTCTTATAATCAGCGGTAACATGATACCTGATGAGCCAGACCATGCCCAAACCAACACTATATCCTCTCCGTCTAAACAAAGCCAATCAGTATGTTGGCACACATAAACATCCAATTCTAATAAAGCACAAAGGTAGTACTCCCGAATATCTGTGTAATCGGGACTAAACTCATTCTACATGCAACAAGGAACGAATTCAATGCCATGCAATTCGGCGAACAGCCGATCAAGAGACACAAGTAATGCAATCACAACAAATAATGCGCTAGCTCCAATACCACTAATTAGAAGAATACCTGCGACAACCTCCTTTATCGCTAAATCATCCTCCGTCTGCTCTGTAGGCATGCGTCCACCCGGTGCCTGCCGTGCTGAAGTCGACACCGGTGTTGCTGACATCGTTCTCCCCGGACACTCAGACTGGAAATGGCCCGCCTGGCCACAAAGAAAGCACTTGCCTCCACGTCGAGGGCATTGTGGAGGCACGTGCGGACCTCCACATATCACACATCGTAACAGTTGTCGACGTTTTGATGTCCTTCTTCCTGATGAGAAACCATGTCCTCGAGACCGATTTTTCGAATGCCTTGATGTTGTGCTTACACATAACTTGCCACTCTTGGAGCCTTCTCTCACCGTCCCAACGGTCTCCATGCCTTTCCCCACTGTCAAGGTGCGATCTGTAGTCTCATGAAATTTCTTGAGGTCGGCTGCTTGCTGGATCAACAGGTCCTCCAGCCGCTTAATTCCCTTGCCCTGTCGGCGCAAAGCCTCAGCTTGGAATAACGCCGCAGATGACTGTCGCTCCACCGTGCTCGCTAAAATAGCTAGCTACTCTCTCAACTCCCAGATCTCACCAGATCCGGAGGATGCAGACATCCCCGTCTCGGCTGCCTTTGCCGCCATGGAGCGCGTCGTCGGCATCCCAAGCTGCAACAAACATACATGCGCAGGTTAAAACATCCCGCGCCAACGCATTCCCACTCATAGTTACAAACCCCAATCATGCGAAAGTAATGAAGTGGACTCCTACTATTTCCCGATGTCACGTTGTCGGCTGCCAACGTGACCCTCCAAGGGCATAGAAGTTGTTCACTTCGATCCAACTCCAACACTTTTTGGAGCTAAAGACATGACCCAATCATGTTGCTTTCGCCAATAAGTCACAAAAGACCCCGTCTCTCATGTTCCTATTCCTTATCGTCCAACCGGCCTAAGGTTCGCTAGATCCACTAAGACTCAACCCTAGGCTCTGATACCAACATAATCTGTCACGCTCGGGCCCCAGCGGAAGCCTACCTAACGCGTGCACAGACCCGCCGTGTACACTAAGCACCCCCGGTGCACACTAGGCGTCTACAACAAACAACCAAAGAAAGTAATAGAAAAAATATCCTAAACACGGTAATCAGAGCAAGTACATAATTCTACTACAAAATCAAGCCTAAAACCATTATACATTTACAAGATATACAATAAGTTTACACAAAAGGGGTACATCTCATGAATACTAGAAAATCACTAAACAAGATACGAATAAACACCTTTCACACTAAAATAAAAAGAAAGGCGTCACGAGTACATCTAGAGCAATACCGAAGAGGTTCTAGCTAGCCGCTAACCCTTGCCACGATCCCTACCCTCTCCCGCTGTGGAAGGCTCTGAAACAAAAACAAACAACCAATGGGGGTGAAAACTATTAAACGATAGTTCCCAGTGGGTAAGCCGCCGAGAGTGGCGAAATACACCACTAGGTCAACTGAGGCAACAATAGTATATAACTGAAATATGAAACTTAAAGCAATTATTAAAGTAAAATGATTCTACTACTATCATGCCTCTATGTAACAATGTCTACTAACATGAATGTGGCTCCACCACTGTTATATGTACAAGTTCACACATATGTTCATATTCATGCAAAGAGTAATAGTTGAAAGAAACTTTTTCATTATTACCTTGCTACTACACTACTATACTGTTTAATATGTGTATAGACTTACTACTATTAAGTACGCAAGTATACATAAGGACCGACATGAATGTCCAACTACAATATATGTACCCTCTAAATGTGATGTACAATGTCACCTGATTTACTCGCAAGTATAAATAATAACCAATATGAATGCTCAACTCCTATGTATGCATCAACCAATTGTGATGTACAATGTCAGGTTTACTCAACTTTTACCCAATTAACGAGGGGACTTACACATGGTAACGTCTCAGCTCACTACACCACAAATCATTTTTGGTGACACTTTTTTGGGGGCTCTTGTAAAAAATGCCAGTAATAATTAGTTATTAATGGCATTTTTAAATAACTGCCCCCCTTAGTAAATTAATTATTAAAATTTTTTTTTTTAAAAAAAGCTATAAGGTGGCATCAAAATTCTACCTAAAATAATCGCCGGGTAACAGAAAGGCGAAAATTTCTGGCTTCGCGCGCAAGGAAAGAAAAAAAAGAACTTTTCACGAAACCCTTGTGCCGCCCGAGTCTTCTCCCATTTCCAAAAAACCCTTCGTCTCTGCTTCAAACCCCACCTCTCCTGATCCAACTAATTAATTCACCTCTATCCTAGCATTACCCTTTTTTTCTTGGAGATCCTCACGTCCCCACGCGCGCCACGCCGCAGCGTTCCCTTCCCTCGCCCGCGTCGCTCTCGCGTTTAACTCCCTCTCTGGTACCGTCCTCTCCGCCTTCGCCGCCGCTCGCTGGAATATTTTCCTCCTCATTATTGGCCTACGGCATGCTTCCGTTGCCGCGTGCTACGATCGGATCGTTCACTCCTTGCAGGTTCTAGTTTGTTTATATTTTATTATTTGATTTTTGTGGGATTGTAATTTTTGTATTAGTTTGATGAAAATTAATGGAACTTAGGGATAAAAACTTCAAGATTTTTATTTATTAACATTTTCTTCACCCCAGTTGTGTTGGATTTCATTGTTATTTAATTTAATTTTACTAACAAAATAAAAACCAGATGTTGATTTTACTTCTTAAAGGGATTCTATTCATACTCTACTATTATTACTCTACTCTTTCCCTCACCACTTCTGCCTTGTCCAAATTTTCTTCAGTTTTTCTTTTTTCTTGGTCTATTAATCTCCTATTTGTATAGTTCTGCCCCGTCCAATTATATCTCAGAACGATTAATTGAATAATTCTACTGCATGTGCACGATAAAAATTAGATAAAATATGGATATGGTATCAGCGAACTACTTAGAACCCATTTGGGACTACGGCGATGAATAAGACATGGTGTGGGAACAGTAAATCTCAGTGAAGGAACTATTTGTTTACTAGGAAAAATTTTAATGGTGAAAGTAATGCTCTGAACCCTCAAATTGTTTTCTTTCATTGATTGCGCTTGTTTTTCAGTTGATGATTCTTGATAAGTAAATAGGAAATCAAAGAGCTTTAAATAGTTACTTTTGACCCTTTTGTAGTGCACTATGTTTAATGCCTTTCTAATAAGTTTTCTGGCAGAAAACTTATCCTCAAATTGTTTTCTTTCATTGACTGCGCTTGTTTTTCAGTTGATGATTCTTGATAAGTAAATAGGAAATCAAAGAGCTTTAAATAGTTACTTTTGACCCTTTTGTAGTGCACTATGTTTAATGCCTTTCTAATAAGTTTTCTGGCAGAAAACTTTTCACATGGTTTGATGCGATGCAAATTGAAAAATTCACGACTATTATGGCTTCATTCATATGCAATTTAAATTTTCAGAGTCTATACCTATCCAATAGTTGGTTTCTTTATCCTCTTTTGTTCTCTTTAGTCTCCTGTGAGATAATTTATTTATGTTGCTTATATGGTGGGTTGATTTTTTTTTTGGGTATATGTTTTTTTTGGTTGCCTCCATTAATTGTTTGTGAAAGCATATAAGGGAGTGCTTCATGTGCTTTCAAAAAATGTGCAGAGCTTAGCAGGCAACACGAGTTCGGTTGATTCTATAGTTTTTGATACAGCAAAAGTATTGGTGCTTACAGGATTTTCCAGTGGGATAATTAAGCTTTGTGATTTGGAAGAGGCATAGTGAACCTGCTTTTTGAGAAAATTTGGTTATTGTGAGACTATTGATGTATAGTTTATTACTAAATATGAGTTGTGAGTTATAAATTCATGAAATGTTTCTGGTCTTCAAATGTGGGATGTTCCAAAGACAAAACTCATAAATGCCTGGATTATATAGATTTTCTTAAGTCTTAGTGTTTATTGGCCTGTTACTTTATATGCTTTACTAGTCTCATCACTAGCTAATAAATGTATACCCTCAGTCAGGCGCCCCGAAAAAAATAATAATAAAAGTAAAAAATAAAACGTTCAACACGAAAAATTCTCTTTTTTTTTTGCACGCCAACAAAACTATTTCTATGCCTAAATGTCTTTTTGTGTATTACCACAAAGTAGCAAGGAATAGGTTTGACCTCTATAACCAATTAGTGTTGTGTTTGTAGTAGAATGCTATCTTTTAGGCAAATTAGCTTTTATTGATTTGTTCTAACTTCTATGTAAATCCTCCACTTCAACCACTTCACTTCTCAATTATAGTCCGTATGAAACTGGCCCTCTTAGTTATTTTTTAAATTTATTTATTTATTGATTATATTCATAATGGAGTTTATTCAAATTATATATTTAAGTATATTTTTGTGTTTCGATATTATATGAAAACTTTAAAAAAATTAGTGCATTATTAGAATTCGTTAATTAGTTTCATGAGAACTTGAAATATTTTAGCTTTTAAAATGAAGTCAATATAATTTAACATTAAATACTAACACTTTAGGTTTATACAGGTAATTCTATTATCAAGAATACCTAAAGTACTTGTCCAGGATATGGATAAGACTTGGATTATTAAGTCAAGGTAATTTTACCAATATTTTTAAAGTTGTGATTATTGAGTTATATTAATATATACAATTAATCAACTAATATTGATTTGCACTATTCAATTAATGGACATAGGTCAAGTGTTGATTATCAGCAAGGCCTGGATCAATTCCTGGAATTTGCATTTGACAATGCATCTAAAGAAAACATGATTCTTTGCCCATGTAGAAAATGCACTAATTGCTTTTGGAAAGAACGGGAAGTTGTCTATGAACATCTCTTATGTGATGGATTTATGCAAGGTTATACAAGATGGATATTTCATGGAGAAGACACTTTCCAACCAAACCCTATTGATAATGCGAATATTCAAAATGATCAAATCAACGATGAAATGGATGAACTTTTACATGATGCATTTTTTCATCCAGAGTCAGATTTTGATATCGAAGATCTAGAAACTGAAGAATTGACAGCTGAGTTAGATCAAGAGACAAAAAAATTTTATAAAAATTGGTGAAAGATGCTAATCAAGAAATATATCCAGGTTGTAAGAAGTTCTCAAAACTCTCATTTATTGTGAGACTATTACAAATAAAGTGCTTAGGAGGGTGGAGCAATAAAAGCTTTGAAATGCTTTTAAAATTGCTAAAAGAAGTATTACCAGAAGGCGAAACCTTACCAAGTAGCTTTTATGAGACTGACAAAATCATTAAAGACTTGGGTTTAGGCTATGAGAAAATTGATGCATGCCCAAATAATTGTATGTTATACCGGAAAGAGTTTGCTAATGCATCTTTATGCCATGTTTGTGGTGCCTCAAGGTGGAAAACTACTGAAAGTAAAATAAATAATAAGAAATCAAAAAAGAATCGTGGTCATAAGGTTTCTGCAAAGGTATTACGGTACTTTCCACTAAAACCAAGATTACAAAGGCTTTTTATGTCTTCAAAAACAGCATCTTATATGAGATGGCATAATGAAGGGCGTACAAAAGATGGAGTACTTAGACATCCTGCTGACTCTCCAGCATGGAAGGATTTTGATCACAAGCATCATTTGTTTTCATCGGAGCCACGGAATGTAAGGCTAGGGTTGGCAAGCGATGGCTTTAATCCATTTCGCGCAATGAATATTGCTCATAGTACATGGCCTGTTGTTTTAATTCCCTATAATTTGCCCCCTTGGATGTGCATGAAGCAACCATATTTTATACTCTCATTACTTGTTCCTGGCCCATCTGCCCCTGGGAATGATATAGACGTGTACATGCAGCCGTTGATAGATGAATTAAAAGAGTTATGGGACAAAGGCGTCAAGACATATGATGTGTCTTGCAAACAGACATTTCAAATGCATGCTGCCATCTTGTGGACCATCAGTGATTTTCCAGGTTATGCTTGTCTTTCAGGATGGAGCACAAAAGGGCGACTTGCTTGTCCTTATTGTAATAGTGAAACTTGCTCTGAATATTTAAAGCATGGGAGAAAATTCTGCTACATGGGACATCGTAGATTCCTTGATAATGGACATAAATTTCGACGTGATGCTATATCTTTCAATGGTAAACAGGAGTATAGAGCAGCACCTACTCCACTTTCTGGTTGTGATGTTTTAGAACAAGTAAAAGATCTTAACATAATACTGGGAAAGCATAATTGCAACGTAAGTAGTAGAAAACGTAAGCGAGCTGATGATGTTCAACCTTCACATAATTGGAAGAAGCGGAGCATTTTTTTTGAACTGCCGTATTGGAAAACTCTTCTAGTACGTCATAATCTTGATACTATGCATATTGAAAAAAACGTTACTGATAATGTACTTTATACATTATTAAATTCAGAAGGAAGATCGAAAGATAATTTAAAGTCTCGTCTCGACCTTCGAGATATGGGAATAAGATATGATCTTCATCCAGTATCAAGTGGAACCAAAACATATCTACCCCCGTCATGCTTTTCTATGAGTACGAAGGAAAAGGAAGTTTTTTGTAAATTATTAAAGGAGGTTAAATTTCCTGATGGTTATGCAGCCAATATTTCAAATCGTGTGCATGTTAAAGAGAGAAAAATTCTAGGGCTTAAGAGCCATGATAGTCATGTGTTGATGCAGCATCTGCTCCCATTAGCCGTGAGAAGAATATTGCCAGAAAATGTTGGCCTGACCTTGATAGAGCTAAGTAACTTCTTTAGGGAATTATGCTGTAAATCTATTCAAGTGAAGAGTATACAACAATTAGAAGATCGAATAGCTTTGACATTATGCCATCTTGAGAGAATATTTCCTCCCTCTTTTTTTGACATCATGGTCCATTTGCCGATTCACCTCGCCAGTGAGGCCAAACTTGCTGGCCCAGTGCAATACCGTTGGATGTATCCAATTGAGAGGTATAATATGATATTTAAGATTCGTTTGGTAACTCAATAAATTACTAATTCTTTGTAGTTTTTGTTATTATTTGTTTAGGTTCCTTTTGAGATTGAAGTCATATGTACGAAATAGAAGACATCCAGAAGGTTCGATTGCAGAAGGTTATTTAATTGAGGAGAGTCTAACATTTTGCTCTCGCTACTTATATGGTAGTGTTGAAACTCGGTTTAACCGTCCAATGAGAAATGATGATCCTAATGCTACTGACTTATCTAAAAGAACCTTATTTTCCCATATTGGTCGTGCACTAGATGATGGAGAAGTTATAACATTAGATTATACAACGTGGGTACAAGCTCATCGATATGTGCTATTTAATTTTGATCCTATAAGCTCTTATCTTGAGTAAGTTCTTAAACTTGAATATTAATTAAGAGTCTATATGTTATAATTTTAATTTTTAATAGTATATTTAGCTAAGCTTATTTATTTACAGAAAGCATCTTCAAGATATTAAGACACGTAATCGTCGAGCGCGAAGGCATGATATCGAGCGTATTCATAATGATACCTTTCATGAATGGTTTAAATTTCATGTAAGCCTACTTTACTTCGAACTTATTTTTTTTTAACTATTATATAGGTAAAACTAAGATATTAACTAATTTGTCATTGTTTAATAGGTTCATAATTTGATAAGAGAAGAGAATGTGGAGTTATCAGAGGAAATTCGATGGTTGGCATCGGGCCCTCTAATGACAGTAAGAAGATATAAAGGATATATTGTTAATGGATTTAGATTTCATACAAAAGATGTTGAGGAGAGAGACGAAGAACACAAAATAGTGGCGTTGTTGTTGTTGCAAGCACCTCAAGTTTTTCTAGTGCAAAGGATCAAAATCCTATTAAAGGAGATGTTGCATACTATGGCGTTCTTAAAGAGATCATTGAACTATACTATAATGAAAAGGCAAAGATTGTGTTGTTTAAATGTGATTGGGTAGATGTGCGTTCCGAAGGCAGAGGAATTAAGAAGGACAAATTTGGATTTACACTCGTTAACTTCAATCGACTATTATATAGTAATGAGAATATAGCAAATGAACCTTTTGTACTAGCATCACAAGTTGAACAGGTGTTTTATATACAAGACCCCTTAGAGGAAGATTGGCATGTTGTAGTCGGAACAAAACCTAGAGACTTGTTTGATATGTCTGCAAAAGAGGAACAATGTGGAGATGATATGGAGATATACTACCCAAATGGTTTAGAGAGTAATTTAAATACAAATAGCTCCACTAGTAATGAAGTTGACAATGGTAATTGGGTGAGGACAGACATACCTGGAACAACTATTAATACGCCTTTAGATATTGTTCATCCAAAAGATGTTGTTCAAAGTGATGACTCAGAGCCTGAAGGAGTTGGTGATGATGATCATTGTTGTGGTTGATTTTCAGTCATAAGGTTGATTTATTGCTTTGTCTTCAATCTCTTATAAATTGATTTCAATTTCAGTGATTCTTACTTCAGTATGCAATTTTTGATGCAAATTTTGATTTAACAATAAATTATATATATATATATATATATATATATATATATATATATATATATATATATATATATATATTGCTTGTTTACTAATTCTAAAGGACTCGATATTTTTTTTTTATTATCTGCTTTACAGGAGACGTAGCAATTGACTATGGCACGTACAAAATTTCAGCGTGGACGCTCTATACTTGGTCCTTCAATTGCAACAGATACTCTTCATGATCCTATTCAGAAGAATAGACTATCAAGTAATCACTCAGTAAGGCAATCTGGAGGTCACCTTCAGGAGAATTTTTTTGATTTGGGCATTGATAATGACAACCTGTTTAGGTCTGATGATGACCAACTTGAAGAAGATATAGGTATTCATCCATCAAACCTTAGAAATATAGTTTAGAAAATTATTTGATCACTACTGTTTTTTAGCTATCTCTTATGATTGTTTGGGAACAGATTCTTCTAAAAAGTCAAGGAATGGGAGAGGTCCTACTCGCATGCATAAAATATGGGCTAGACGTGATGGTGATCTGTTGGCATTAACTTTTAATGAATTTGATCAGCCGATTGGTGATGAAGCTGCACAATTCACGAACTTTTTAGGTACTATTGCTAGAAGTGGAAAAGATGCACCATTAACATATAAAGATTGGAGACACATGCCTTTGGACAACAAAAAGATTATGTGGAATATTGTTAAGGTATCAATTAATTAGTTAATTTATTTCTGTATTTTATATATGTGAACACCTATAAGTAAACAAATTTGTTAATTTCTTATAGTTAAAGTATAATCTTGGAGATGATAACTGGCCATGGATTATGAAAGCTCTTGGAAAAAAATGGAAGGACTTCAAATCTGATCTTAAAAAAAAAACACTACGATGCTCATAATACTTATGAAGATCGCCTTGCTGATCGCGATTCGAGAGTTCTTCCAGAGCAATGGAGACAATTGATTGAATATTGGGATAGTGAAGAAGGACAGGTGCTTTAACAATTTTTTTCATTCCCTATCGATTTCATTCTTTATTTCTAGTGTAGCTATATAGATGTTTCTTTTAACCAAGTTGTTGTTGTATATAGACGCGTAGTTTAAGAAACAAAAGTAATCGCTCTAAGCAAATTACTACTCACACTGCTGGCTCAAAAAGTTTTGCTCGTATTCGTGAAGAAAAGGTAAATCAACAAATTCACTTATCCTTCTATACTGATATATATATATATATATATATATGAATTCACTGATTTGTAATCTTTTTTATCATAAACAGCGAAAGGAACAAGGAGTAGTGCCAACTAGGGCCGAATTATTTAAGATTACTCATGTTTACAAAAATGGGGATCCGATGAATGAAGAATGTGCCGACAAAATCGTAAGCATATATACTAATTTTGTTTTCTAATTTTTTTATTAGTAAGAATTTCAGCTTTTGTCTAGATATTGATATATTTTAGTTCATATATTTATATTTAACTTGTGTTACGATACTATATATGGTTGGTGTTGTGATATGCATGAGAAGACTGCTTATAACTATATATTTCTATATATTCATGATATTGTGATATCCATTAATTATTTTCTTACAGAGAGAGATTGATGTAATGACCAAGAATCTACCAGCTCTTGCAAAAAAGGGTGCCAAAGAAGTAAATGATTTATTCTCAGATATATTTGGAAAAGAAAAACATGGTCGCGTACGGGGTCTCGGTTTAGGCCCCGCTCCTACTCATATTTGGACTGATGCACCTTCACCTGCAACATGTATAAGAATGGCAACTGAGGCTAGAAAGAAAGCAGAGGAGGAAACAAAAGAAATGAAGGAAAAAATGATAGTTATGGAGACTCAGTTGACTGAAATGAAAGCGATGATGACAACTATTTTGCAAAACTCATCTACTAATTTTCATCAATCTAATTATACACCTACTAATCCATTGGACGGCCGACAGGTTTACTTTACTAATTAAGTATTTCTAAAAGAATTTATCGACTAATCTATTGTTGAAATATTAGTACTAATTATATCGTGTTATTCCTTATATATGCAGACTGCTTTTTATGCGAATAAACCTCATGATGCATTTGAGGGAGATGTGCGATCGTCATCATCCAGTCACGAATTTCAATCTTATCAGGTAAATACCTTGCCTAAATGGTGGAATTATATATTTTGCTAATTATTAGAAAATTATTTACTCCTTCTCTAATAGGTCCACGAAATGAAGAGAAAGAGAGTGCGATGTGAACATGAAAATGAGGTAACATTTACTTTGATTAATATTATTTGTTAAAAGTTATCCGATGGTAAAATATATGTGCCTGTATATAGAATAATTTTGGACAAGGTGAAAAAGAAGTGTTCTTGATGTCTCTTGGACAACCTCATCGCCCTATAGCACGAGGACTTTTGTTTAGCAAGGATCCTACAACTATCGTAGGAGGTGAAAGATTAGGCCAACAGTATTGGGAGATTTATGTTGAGGTAGTAATGATTCCTACAGAGAGTCTAATTCGGAGTTATCGTGGTATGACGACGATACGTGATGCTGCAAGAAAATCTATTGCTTGGCCATCTTATCTTGTAAGTATAATACATACATAAATTCAGAATGACTTAGGCTAGTTTTATATGTATTGACAATTAGTGACCTCTTCAATATTTTTTTTTCTTATTGAAAATGAAACCTTCTTGTTTAGTTACTAAAATTCAGTATTTTCATTCCTTTGATGGATAGGAATTAACACTTAACCTTACATTTATTGCTTCTTTTCTCCTCTAATGCAGGTTAAGCCGGTAAAAAAGCTAAGCTAGAAAGCGAGGAATTTAGGAAAAGCTCGGAAGGTTCTCTTTTCTTCACCATGCAACTTTAATATCTTTTGTAATTGAATGTGAAAATGATTATCACCTAATGTAGGTTGGAGATAATATACTATATGTTCGATAGCCCAACTGATTTTTAGTTTTTTTCTAATGTAGGTTTGGTTATTAGTTGATTAGAAGACCCCACCTCCTGTTGACGGGTGTTGAAGACTTTATTTTCTTTATTTTGTCACTAATTACAAGATGTACTTGGAGCATATTGATATTGTTTTGTTGTTGGGACTAAACTGAGTCTTTTTTGTTTGTTATGGATATTAAATTTATGATACTTCTTAAAACTTTATGAAGTTATCTTTTTATATATTTTCTATTTTGTTTACTAAAATATGTACTTCATGATCTGTTCGATGTCGTTCGTATGTGTTTAAATATTTTTTATAACGTTCCGTGTTGAGGTGAGATACTTAACTTTACTAATTAAATCATCATTTCATTGTTAATGTACGAATCCATATTCATCTAATTATAAAATACGATATGCATCAAAATTTTAACTTTTCGCCGGCACTTTTTTTGGTAGGATAAATTCAACATTTTGGGGGCACTTTTTAATGTCAGGAAATCTAATTGGGAATAGTAATTTTAAATTTATTGCCGACATTAGTAAGTGCCCTTAAAATTTTGCTGGTAGCAAAAATTGCCCCTAAAAGAAAGAAAAGCCGGCAGTTCTGAGTGCCAACAAAGATAAATTATCCGGCACTTATGGGCGCCGCTATTTATTCTTATAAGTGGCACTTTAAGGTGCCAGTAATTTAACATTTACCGGCGGTTTGTAAGAAGTGCCAGCAAAATAATTACCGACAGACTTTTAGCCGGCACTTGTGAGTGCCGCAAACAACCGCCGGTAAAAACTTTTCCTGGCACTTTTTATAGTTTTTCCGGCTATTTGAATTGCCTTTAAAAGTTACTTTTGGTGTAGTGGCTTGTGCCGTGCCTAATGGCCCCGTGGTAGTCAACATTCCTCCGTTAGGAATGAGCCTTACCCACGGCATCCCACTTCGGCACCCAATCCCGCACGGGCGAGCATGTTGTCGCAAAGGCTAAACTCCGGAGTGCCGGCTTGGAGGTAGCGATCCTCACAAGCTTGTGCGAATGAGCACAAAGGGCGAGCAAGCGTAAATCATATGCGTCATGTCCAAGGGCAATAGGTCCCAATCATTATGTCTAAAACATGAAATCACCATCATCGACTCGAAGGTCGGGCACTATAACATATATGTCATGCAACTCTCCTCAATCAACTCGGGAGTGTATTCCTACTATATACAACATGTTTCGAGTATGCAAAGGTTTACATCTCATTTGTCCCAACAAAGATGACTCTTTACTTATGCATAACCATAAAGGGTTACATGAGTATACTATTTCCACTATAGTATGAAGAGAACAACTTACTAATGCCAAATTCAATGAATTGCGAGGATGTCCTCAAGATCATAGTTCATGTCATGCATATGCCTTACTACATTAGCCTCCACTACATGAAGTATGAAAGTCATCATGCAAGCAATTACTTCTCATTAAACTAAGTGATTATATGCATTTGCCATTTATATAATCAAATATGTAGGAAACTCTTTCATCATGTCTAAAACATGGAATTTCATCTAACGACCTAGAGGTCGAGTACGATATCATAATGTCAACCTTAGTTGTTCATCTAAATTAAGTGCAACATACTTAGCTCTGCATCTTGTCATTAACATGCAATGTGTCACGTTTTCCTTTATCTATAGCAAGCATAAATTATTGCCATGCTAGATCAAGTCCAATAGTCCCACTAATCATATAGTGTTCCATATAATGTTACTACTCATCTCCAACATGCATGTCTTTATTCGCATACGAGAAACATAATATCACAATACAATTGCATGTGTAATAGTATACATGTTATCCTCATAATCCTCTACTACATAGAGTATGCAAAATTTCATATATAACATGAATATGTCACGTATCCAAAAATTCTACAATGTCATGAATAGCAAGAATATGCATCTATTGAATCCTATAACAAGATAGGAGACATAGAGGGAGTTCACCCATTTCGGTGAGGTCAAACCTGTAAGTTACGGGGGAGCCCTAGGATCTATCTAGATACTATCAATACCTAGAGGGGGGTGAATAGGTACAACGGCCAAACCACAAATCTCGATGCAATAAAAATAAGCGCGGAAATAAAAATAGCACACCGAGATTTACGTGGGAAAACTCCAACTAGGAGTAAAAAAACCCACGGGACCAACACGCGATAACAATCCACTAAGAAATAAAAGATTACAAGGTGATTACCGACTCCACGGACTCAACCTCTCCTTTATCT
Organism: Puya raimondii; assembly: GCA_016920855.1. Lineage (NCBI taxonomy): Eukaryota > Viridiplantae > Streptophyta > Magnoliopsida > Poales > Bromeliaceae > Puya > Puya raimondii. The sequence goes on along the minus strand of JABWPP010000050.1, from coordinate 212,524,963 downwards.
TCTTTGGATCTCGCGCTATCACGCCCTGGGGCCCCAGCGGAAGCCCACCCGGGTGCGTGCACAGACCCGCCGTGTACACAAGGCGCCCAAGTGCACACAAGGCGTCTACAACAAGTATGCGACGAAAGGAGTAATAATAACAATCATATCATGGTAATCAGAGTATAAGCATACTAGATAGAGAAACGATAATCATAACAAAGAGATAAACAAATCCCAACATACAAAAAGTGAACTAGTAAAAGTTATACAAGGTTACTACAATAAAGGTCCAAGACATAGGGTAACATCTACAACACCAAACCCAAAATACATACACCTTTCAACAAAAACAAAAGATAGGTGTCCACCTATGCGACTATCTCCCACGAGCACTAACTAGTCGCCACGCCCTTGCCTCGGTCCCTAGCCTCTCCCGCAGTGGAAGGCTCTGAAATAAAAACATCAACAACAACGTGGGGTGAGAACTATTATACAATAGTTCTCAGTGGGTAAGCCGCCGAGAGGAGCGGAGTACACCACTAGGTCAACTGAGACAAAAGAAGGAATTAGCAAAAGTAAAGCATAATTATGTTTAAACGTTCTACACTACTATGTCTCTAAACATTATGTCATAAAACATGTAAATGTTCTAGTCAAGCTCATGTGTGTATATGCCATAACTAACTACACATGTTCAAGTGTCATGAACTCATTATATGTCAAGTTTTGCTACTACATGTATGACTTGTCTCCAACTACAAGTATGAAATATATGACTTGTTTCCAACTACAAGTATGAAATATATGACTTGTTTTCAACTACATGTATGTCATGTTTATTGCTTACATGAGACCTCATTTATCCAATCATAGGGGACGGTACTATCCCGCTTGTGCCGAGCCTAATGGCCCCGTGGTAGTCGTCATTCTCACGCTAAGAATGAGCCTTTTCCATAGCAATCCACTTCGGCGCCCAATCCCGCACGGGCGAACAAACGTCGCAAAGGCCAACTCCGGAGTGCCGGCTTGTAGGGAGCGACCCTCACAAGCATGTGCGAATGAGCACAATGGCAAACAAGCATAATCAACCGCATAAGCATCACGTTTATCATGTCTATAATATGGAATACTAATTAATGACCAAAGGGTCTAGTGCTATGTCATAATGTCAAGAACTTGCCATATATCATATTCATTGCTACATATAGCCAATATACAAAGCATCTTGTATGAACCTCATAGTTCACTATTCATCTAGTACCCCACATGTTATTTATTCATCCATGCATGTATTTCTACATGTACATAAGGTGAAATGCCATCCTATAATACCTTTCATAAATGCACTATGCATATCATCAATCATGATCCCTACTACATAGGGCATGTTTTACTCACATGTATCACATGCGTATTATGCATTCCAAAATTCTATTATGTCATAATTATCATGAAGATGCACCAATTTAAGTTTTTAAGCTAAACCGAAGACATAGGGGGAATTCACCCATTTCAGTGAGGTCAAACCCACCGGAACTCCTTCGAGACCTGGTAGTACTTCGAAGCGAAATTGCCCCCTCGATTTCTAGCACCCTAAAGACAATTTCTAGGGGGTCACAAATGTCGAACGAACACAATTCGAAAATCACCAAAATCATGAGGTAAATGGGTGGAAAATACCTTAGATCAAGAAGTACTTGTCCAAAGCCCAAATCAAGGTTAGGAAGCTTCTATTCCAACCTAACACAACAATCAACACCCATCAATTCAACCTCAAAAGCTCATAATCAAGGAACCCCAAATGAAACCCTAGTTTCATCCATACTAGGTTTTCTCTCTAATTGTAGTACACTGAATTTCAGTGCGTCGTACCGAACTTTTACAAATTGTGGAGTTCCGGTGGAAAAATAGCATGAGAGGCTATGTGTGAGGCTTCGGCCAAGTTTGGGGCTTGTGCGAAGTATTTTCGGCGCAAATGAGGCGCGAAAACGGACTTCGAAAAGTTAAAACTGCTGAACTTGCGAAGTCTGCAGTGGATTCCGGTATGAAGATGTCCATACCGGTACTGAAGTGATTAGTACCGGTATGGAGTGTGGTATACCGGAATGTGAGGGCTGAATCAGAGAAACCAGCTCTCGAGTTTTGCGGAATTCCTCGGGGTATACCGGAACTAACACCCGTATACCGGTATGCCAGTGTGAATACCGGTACGCAATGTTGCGAAATGCCAACTTTGGCTGGTTGTTAGTGTTGAATGGGGAGAGGGGCAAAAGGGTCTTTTCACACTCGAGGGAGTGTTAGAAAGGCAGGGATACCTTCCCTTCTCAGTCATCTTCCTCCTCTACTTCTCCTCTCCATCTCTTTCACTTTCTCTCTCTAGAGATCTCTCCAAAATTTGGAGAAAAGGGTGGATTGAGCTTGGAAAAGGCTTCCAAAGGGGAGAAGAGGCTTCTTGGTGCAAGTAGAAGCTTGGGGAACTTGTGGCTAAGGTGAGTTCCTCATGATTTGGGTTCAAACCTTGGATTTAATTTTTTGTTATGAGGTTTTTGGAAATCCTAGGCAATCTAAACCACAAAACGTGGAGATTGGCCAAGAGATTTTGAGGTTCTACATGCATGCATGTGAAACCTAGGTGAAATGAGGATTTTTGCCATGGGAGGTTCTAAAAATATTTGAACCTTCGGGAATTGCAATTGAGGCATAGAAAATCATGTTAGAACACTTGATTTCATGTATCGAGTTGATTATAGGGTTCGTAACGAGTAACGAACCATTTTCTTGTAGAAGCTTGGGTTGAAGCAAGAACTCAAGGCTTGGAGACTTAGGAGCTCAAAGAATTCAAGAATTTGGAAGCTCTTGAGGTGGGTTTGTGTTTACCGAAGTGATTAGATCACTTCCATGTCTAGGGTAAATAACCATTCAAAGATAAAATGGTGTAATGTGAAACCCTAGAACTTGCATGTGGGCAAAATGAGAATCATGATAGATAGAGCAATGAGCTCCTCTTGCATGTTAAAGAATTCAAGTATATTTCTATTATCTATACTTGTTATGTGATTGCATGTATGATTGGAACCTAGTGTTGAGAACATAGGTTGGAACATGTATGATTGGAACCTAGTGTTGAGAACATAGGTTGGAACATGTATGATTGGAACCTAGTGTTGAGAACATAGGTTGGAACATGAGAATGGAACCTAGTGTCATGGAACCTAGGTTGAGAATGTAAAGTAAACCTAGTATCATGGAACCTAGGTTGAGAATGTAAAGTGAACCTAGTGTCATTGAACATGGGTGAGACTTAGTGACTTGAACCTAGGGTCATGGGACTTGGGTTGGCAAGTGTAAAATGTGAACAATGGGATATGCGACGATTTCGCTATCCCGGATATGCGACGATTTCGCTACCCGCGCCATGAGTTGGCGGTGATGAATTGGGATATGCGACGATTTCGCTATCCCGGGTATGCGACGATTTCGCTACCCGTGCCATGAGTTGGCGGTGATGAATTGGGATATGCGACGATTTCGCTATCCCGGGTATGCGACGATTTCGCTACCCGTGCCATGAGTTGGCGGTGATGAATTGGGATATGCGACGATTTCACTATCCCGGGTATGCGACGATTTCGCTACCAGTGCCATTAGTTGGCGGTGATGAATTGGGATATGCGACGATTTCGCTATCCCGGGTATGCGACGATTTCGCTACCCGTGCCACGTGATGGCGGTGTTGAAATGGGGTATGCGACGATTTCGCTATCCCGGGTATACGACGATTTCGCTACCCGAACACGGAGGTGACGATTTCACTCCTTGGACGTTGGAACTATTATGGTGATGTGGCGATTCCGAAACCATAAGTTAACGACAAGTAGTTGAACTTGGTCAATGTGAGATATAGGATGAACCTAGGAGAAAATGAAAATTGACATTTTATTTCGTTGTATCATTTATGTTTATTTACAAGCATGTAAATATTTGTTGCATAGTTATTTGTGATCTAACTTATGCATATGTTGTTTCTTTGGACCTGGTGGGTCGAGCTTCTCTCTTGGGTGGCCTTACCCACTGGGAACTATGTTTATAGTTCTCACCCCACGTTTTTTAGGTCCTTCCGCGAGTGAGGCGGCGGAGCGAGGCAAGGGTTTGGCTCTCTAGATAGCGGCCCTTCCATTTTGGTGATACATAGAGTTGTACCCCTAGTCTTGGACATTGATAGTGTAGGGGTTTACATTAAATGTATGCAACTTGTATATTCCATAATTTTGGAACATGATGTATGGAACGAAAATGAAAGAAAAGAAATATTTGGGCATGTATAATGCGCAAATGTGATGTAATAGAAGTAGAACTTCTTTATGTTGATGCTTTCCTTGTGCAACTCTTGTACTCCGTTCCTAGTTGGAACCTTGTGGATATGCTTGTGTTGTGACGCCTTGGGCGGGTAGAAGAGACTCTACCCGTTCGGCGGGTTTGGGGCATGCGCCCGTGCGGTTATCCTTTCCACCTAGTTGGTGTTAAAGGCCCGACGGGGCGTGACACTAATTCCAAACAAAACTCATACAAAGGGGTTGCAAGAGAGCTACTCACCTCAAAAGAGCTCCAATCCAAGTTCAAAGATGCTAAGGTTGGAGATTAATCCTCAAACAAGCTCTCTACTCCACTTCCAAGCTTCCTCCAAGGTCAAGCTAGCAAGCTTCAAGGAAAAGGAGAAGATGAAGGAGATCAAACCCAAGAATCTAAGGGTTTGGAAGCAAGAAATCTAGAGAGAGAGAGGGAGAAAACCTACCTCTACTCATCTCCAAGCTTCAGCACAAAAGAGGGCAGTGAGGGGGGTGAAGGGTTATGTTACATGTTGTAACAATTGCCCTTAAGCCCCTCAAAAACCTAGAAATTGCAAACAATGCAAAATTTGGATTTACTGCACTGCGTACCGGTATACGAACATACATACCGGTACCAGGCCATTCCGGTATCAAGGGTCTGATTCCGCAGAACCTGAGAGCTGGCCCAACAGGCCACAATACAGTATTCCGGCATCTCCTAAATCAGTACCGGAATACTTTAAATCCATTCCGGTATCTCAAGCCATACCGGAATACAATGCAAAATCTGCACCTTTTGCAGATTTCGCTCTCCGGAGTCCGTTTTCGTACTTTTTAAGTCCCAAAAACACTCCCAAGCTCCCACATCACAACCAAAACCTCCTGACTAGTATAAAATACTAATCTCACACTAGAACCTCGCAATTTGCTAAAGTTCAGTGTGCTACACTCTCCCCTCCTAAAGAGGAGTTTCGTCCGCGAAACTAGAAGTCAAATACCTCAAGAGTCCATCTGAAAAAGATGGGGGTAACGCTCCAGCAGTGAGCTCTCCAACTCCCACGTAGCCTCGCAATCGTCGTGGTTGCTCGAAAGCACCTTCACATAAGGGATATCACGATTTTATCACGATTTCTGAGCTTCTTCACCTCGCGAGCCAAAATCTTCACCGGATGTTCTTCAAAGCTCAAATCCTCATGCAGTTCTAATGGAGTGGAGTCCAAAACATGAGCTGAATCAAAAACATACTTCCGGAGCATGGAAACGTGAAACACATTGTGTACTCCCGATAGGTTCGGCGGCAAAGCAAGCCGATAAGCTACCGGGCCTACACGCTCCAAGACTTCAAAGGGTCCAATAAAACGAGGACTTAGCTTTCCTCGGATACCAAATCTCTTAACCCCTTTCGTCGGCGACACCTTTAGGAAGACATGATCTCCTACTAGGAATTCTAATTCCCGCCGACGCTTATCAGCATAACTCTTATGACGACTCTGAGCTGAAATCAGTCGTTGTCGTGCAAGGCGAACCTTGTCTTCAGCTTCTTGTAGCACATCGGGGCCCAAAATCAGCTTCTCACCAACTTCACTCCAATGAAGAGGTGATCGACACTTCCTTCCATAAAGTGCTACAAACGGTGCCATCTTAATGCTTGCTTGATAACTATTGTTATAAGCAAACTCCGCCATAGGTAGATGTTGATGCCACCCACCTTGGTAATCCACAACACAAGCTCGAAGCATGTCCTCCAAAATCTGAATAGTGTGCTCAGATTGTCCGTCGCTCTGAGGGTGGAACGCGGTGCTAAAATCCAGTCGAGTGCCTAAAGCCTTATGTAGACTTTTCCAAAAGTGCGATACAAATCTAGTATCTCGATCCGATACAATAGACGTGGGCACACCATGAAGCCGCACTACTTCATCAAGGTAAACTTGTGCGAGCCTCTCTCCAGTCCAAGTAGTGTGAATAGGAATAAAATGCGCCGATTTAGTCAACCTATCCACAATCACCCACACGGCGTCATGCCCGGCTTGTGAACGAGGCAAACCCGTAACAAAATCCATGGTGATCCGCTCCCATTTCCAAACAGGTATAGGTAGACTTTGCAGCTTTCCCGCGGGGAGCCTATGCTCAGCCTTCACTTGCTGACAAGTCAAACATCGAGCCACAAATTCGCCAACATCCTTCTTCATTCCGGGCCACCAATAAAGCAATTTCAGATCTTTATACATTTTTGTCCCGCCCGGATGCACAGTGTAAGGTGCTCGATGAGCCTTCATCAAAATCTTCTCTTTAATTTCAGCTTCGACCGGTAAACAAATGCGATTATGGAATTGAAGCATTCCTTGATCATCCAAGTGAAAACTACCGGCGTGTCCTTCGTCGATTCTAGATCGAATCCTTTACACTTCCAAGTCTTGGGCTTGCTTTTCTTTAATCCACTCTAACAAAGTAGGTTGCACAACCAAAGACATCAACCTCAAAAGTGTGTCGGGAGCTACTACTTCCAAATCCATCTGTCTCAATTCCGCCAACAAAGGTGGTTGAGTAACAAGTAGCATAGCCAAATTCTCCACCGATTTTCGGCTTAGAGCATCCGCCACCACATTCGCTTTTCCAGGATGATAGAGAATAGTCAGATCATAATCTTTTAGTAGCTCCAACCATCTTCGTTGCCTCAGGTTCAGCTCTTTCTGCGTGAAGAGGTACTTTAGGCTCTTGTGATCGGTGTAGACTTCGAATCGCTCGCCATAAAGATAGTGGCGCCATAGCTTCAAAGCAAACACTACGGCTGCCAATTCCAAATCATGGGTTGGGTAATTCTTTTCATATTCCGTAAGTTGACGGGAAGCATAAGCTATGACCTTTCCGTCCTGCATCAAAACACAACCCAAACCGTTAAGTGAAGCATCACTATAAATCACATACCCTGCTCCCGCGATAGGCAATGCAAAAATTGGGGCGGTTGTCAAACGCTCCTTCAGCTCCAAAAAGCTTCTATCACACATATCGCTCCAAATAAATTTGGCCCCTTTATGTGTGAGTCGAGTGAGGGGCATAGATAACTTAGCAAAACCCTCAATAAATCTCCGGTAGTAACCGGCTAGACCAAGAATGTCACGCCCCGAGACTGCAGCGGAAGCCCACTGGGACGTCAACAGACCCGTCGAACGGACAGAGTTTCCCCTGTCCGAACGAAGCGGCCACAAAAACAAAAGCAACGATTACCAGGCGTTTCAAGAAAAACATCTAGACAAGATCCACATCACAAAAAAAACAAACCACATGTATCAGAGCACTATCTACAAACTAAACTGCCATACATCAAGTATTACATCAAATAGAACTCAACCGCAAAACAAAGTACAAGGAGAAAGGGCTGGCCCTCGCCAATACACGTACGTAGTACAAGGAGCACTCTATCTGGTGGTCTTCTAATGTATCAACAGGTTGGTAGAGGGTGCTATCTACTACGCGATCCACCTCACCTCGATTAACCGTCGGTGTACGTACCCTGAAAACAAACCACAGTAGGGTGTGAGAACTACTGAACAGTAGTTCCCAGTGGGTACGGTCGGCGATAACCACGACCTTCCCACTAGGTCTACTGGAGGCCAGACTAATGAAGGAACAGTAAAAGCTGCAGTAAATGAGTAACTGAAAGAAAACTGGCAATACTGTAAACAGGTAAATGATCTGAACAGATAAAGATAAAGTATGGTAAATAACTACCTGACTAAGACCTGCATAGAGAAGTGTCAGGTAACAGTAAATGAATGACTACATGTACTAGAAACATATCTCTATACCTACTATACTATCGTGCCCCTGCAAGGGTAGTGAGAGAAAAGGAAAAAGTTGTATAGTATATGTATCAGTGCAACGACTACAACAAGTACTATAAGAATACCCAATCGCAACGACCGACTCATAAGTCCTGTCAAGCCTGCGCCGCCTCGTGTCCAGCACCCACCTATAGTGGTCCGCTACCACGCAGGCTACTATCTGGCCCATGCCATAATATACTGTCTGGCCCATGCCATAATCATATCTCATAGCCCAACCTCCGGAGTGGCACTCGCGGGGAGCGACCCCTACCGAGTATCATAGCACATAGCACATATACAGTCAAGCTCAAAGTGGCCTTGTAGGCTGTGGTCTAGATCATGGTCAACAATGTCACAACGCCAATCCAATGTCCTCAGAGTAGTCATAGGATAAACAGTAAGTCAAATGCCACGATAGAGTATGCACACTACTCAATGGAGTCAATGGAGCCAAACGTCACAATGTCACAATTCCGAACAAAGTCAAGTGCTCTCTCTATATGTCCAAATATGTGCACGCTACCGCCGCGCTACCCACGGCATCTATCGCATAGTTCATAGCAAGTATAACACAAAAGAGTAAGAAGTAGCTCACAAAGATGTATACAATGTCAACTGGCCTTCCACAACCAACTAGCACGTCTTAATGCAAGATTGCTAAAATCATTATGTCACGACTCTAGGACAATGGAATGGTCAAAGAACCATAAGAAACAACTCCACAATCTCAGCTCGATTATAACATGTCCAAAGGATCTAACCACAAAAGTCTCACGAATCCTCGGCCTCTATGATATAACTCATGGCATATACAACGCAAGGAAAAGTAAATACCTTGTGTCAATACATAGAATGTCTACAGAACCCGTGTGGTCTATATTAGCTGCTATCTGGGAATAAGTACTCAACTTCATACTAGTAACATCCCTATCGACAAGTCGAACCATGTATAGAAACTTACGTTATGCTTTCAAACAATGCTCAAGTATAAATCATTGTTCACATAAACGGTTATGAGGAAATTATGCTTCTATGCAAGTATATGTCTTTATCAATCTATATGATCATATACATGTGCATTCAAATAGACATAGAGGGAAATCCGTCATTTTCGACGACTCGGAACCCACCTCGAATTGCGAGTCCACTAGCCGCGAGCAATCAATCTCCAATGTGCCTTTTCTCAGCTCAATCTAGTAGGGAATCTCCTACGAAATTTAGAATCCATTATTTCGGCACTTCGATGCATGAATATTTAAGTTTAGGTAAGGGTAAATTAACTTACCTCAAAATCCAATATCAACAAGTCCAAAATGACCAAAACTAGTAAAAAGGGTTTGGCGAACATCCCGACGTATGCAACTAGAAGAAGCAGACAACAAACTCTCCACAATTCTCATAAGCGCTCCAAATCAATTCAAATTCACTTTCACTAGAAATCAACTTTCGATTCGACTTATTATCCGAAAATTGATTAAAGGAGTTAGTCCATAAGCTTCTCACCTTCACTGGAAAATTGCCACAAGTTCAATTTGATACCTATTTAAGAGAAAAGGACGGAGAAGTTAGCACATATCCAACAAAATCCGAATTTCGATTTGTTTCGACCAATAACTCAATTTTATTTCAATTGACTTTAATTCCACTTGGAATAAGGTGTAATCCAAAGCTCACTATCATTTTCACCCTTCAATCAACTTCAGTTTCGAAATTGAGAGGAAATTGGACTCAACTAAAGTCCCCAAAAGCACGTGTCGTGGCCGCGAACCGCCTTCATTTACTAATATCGCTACCGGTATTGTGCCTACTGCCACCTTTGCTGCTGCCACTCTCAGTAGCAGCAACCTGCACTGTTGCTGGCAGCAACATCATCAGTAGCAACGTATGCTACTGCTGGCTGCAGCACTCACTGCTGCTGCTGATTGCAGCAGCAGCAGCAACATCTGCTGCTGCTGGCTGCAGTAGCACCAGCAGTACCAGCATATGTTGCTGGTACTCCTGCTGATTGCACCAGCAATTAGTCCCCGACCAGGCTGCAGCGAGCACATGCCGGTACTTCGAAAATCTGCAGCGAAACGCACGCTCGTTCGGCTCTAAAAATCGCATAATAAACTTAATTGTTTTCCAATAAAACTCCTTCATGAAATCGGTCGCAGAAACCTCAACAAAATCATCGAAATGAGAGAAGGAGATAATAGTAATTGAGTACTAACCATGCCATCGAAACGCCGTAGAAATTTTATGCGCGCGCGGCTCCGATCGGCTAGTCAAAAACCCAAAAATCTCCAAGTCCTTCTCTTTCTACTTCTCTTTTCTCCTCTTTTCCTTTCCTATTCTTTTCTCTTTTTCTCTCTCTTGCGTACAGGTTTGGAGGGAGGAAAGCTTCAAGAAGCTTCAGAGGTGCTGTAGTGGAATTCCATTAATTGCAACATATGCTACGAAGTCCGCAAGTGTCCAATACTCGCAATTTAGTCCAATTTCAACTTGATACACTTAATTGGAGCGCTTCTGAAAGTCGGTTTACCCTCAAATTTGATAGGCGATCTCCGAGAAAGTTAACTTAAAGTAATGTATCTTCACATTTTAGTTCCGAACCATTTTCAGTCACCAAAAGCCCTGCCGACTTAAATCTCTAACGGATTACTGTTAAGCTCCGTTTTCACTGCTCAGGCATCCAAACCACATGAAACTTTAAACCTGACCTTAGAAAGTTAATACCGACAACTTTCCAAAATTGTATAATTTTTTGCCACTATAAATTTTCTGCTAAAATACCAGCCCTATTCCTTACAGAAAATTCCAAATCTTGTCTTTTCATTACGATTTCTCCGCTAATCATTTCCACCTTATCTTTCACTCATTCTAGTCCAACAATACTACTATCTCCTTTTATTTTCATTCACATTTGCATATAAAAGAATAAAAAGCTAATGTACTACAAAACTAATGTACTACAAAGAAAACTCCGAATCTCTGTTACATTGGTCGGTTTAGGCCAATCCTTGATCGCCTCAATCTTCATAGGATCCACAGCTATACCGGCTCCCGATATTACATGTCCCAGAAATGACATTTCGCGGAGCCAAAACTCACATTTCTTCAACTTAGCAAAAAGTTTCTTCTCCCGAAGTACTTGCAACACTTGCCTCAAGTGTTCATCATGCTCCTCGTCGCTTCGGGAATACACCAAGATGTCGTCGATAAACACCACGACAAACCTATCTAGATAAGGCTTAAAGACACGGTTCATTAAATCCATAAAAGCTGCCGGAGCATTGGTAAGCCCAAATGGCATAACTATAAACTCATAGTGTCCATACCGTATTCGAAAAGCCGTTACAAGCACATCCTCGGCCTTGATCTTGAGCTGGTGATATCCAGATTGCAAGTCTATCTTGAAGTACACCATCGATCCTTGCAATTGATCAAATAGATCATCTAACCTCGGCAATGGATACCTATTCTTAATCGTGACTTTATTAAGCCACGATAATCCACACACAAACGAAGGGATCCATCTTTCTTCTTTACAAATAAAACTGGCGCTCCCCAAGGTGAAACACTCGGTCTGATGAAATCCTTGTCCAATAGATCATGCAACAGCGCCTTTAGTTCCTTAAGTTCAGCAGGTGCCATCCTATAGAGCGCCTTTGAGATCGGGGTAGTTTCAAGAATAAGATCTACCACAAACTCAATCTCCCTATCAGATGGAATACCCGGTAGTTCAGCCGGGAACAAGTCTCCAAACTCTCGCACAACCGGTATATCTTCAATCTGAGGGGTATCTCCATCCCTCACGGTGATGCTAGCCAAATAGGCTACACAACCACTCCGAATCAACTGTTTAGCTCGCGTCGAAGAGACAGTCATCGCGAACAGCGAACTCATGCACCCTTGGAATACAACTTCATCTTGTCCAGGTTCTCGAAAAATCACAACCCGGTTCTTGCAATTGATAGTGGCGTAGTATCTTGTAAGCCAATTCATGCCCAACACCACGTCGAATTCTCCAAGCTTCTTTAAAGCTAGCAAATCAATCGGCATAATCCAATCCCCTACTCTAACGGGGCAACTAGGGCAAAACTCCCGAATGTCCAAAACATGATCGGGAACAACAACTCGACCAGGATGCAAGGTCGGTGCAAGCTCAATGCCATGCAATTCGGCAAACAGCCGATCGTTGAATGAATGCGATGCACCGGTATCAAATAATGCTCTAACTCTTATGCCATTAATTAAAACGATACTTGCAACGACCTCCCCTGCTGTTGCCGCCTCCTTAGTCTGGGCCGCATACAAACGCCCGCTAGGTGCCTGTCGCGACCCCTTAGTCTGTCGCTGAACGGGCGGCCGTCCACCCTGATAGTGAGTAGGTGGAGTCCCACAACTCTGACCCGGTGATGCTGGTGCTGATGCTGATGACGGGGCTGGGGAAGAACCTCTCGGGCACCCAGAGCGAAAGTGGCCCCCCTGGCCGCACTGAAAACACTTGCCTCCACGCTGCGGGCACTACGGCGGAAAATGAGGACCACCACAGATCACGCAACGTGGTGGCCGGCGGCGATCTGGCGCTCCGCGCGATGAAGTAGAGCCACGTCCACGAGATTGGCTCCTAGGATGCTTCGGTGGCCTCTTAGAATACGTCTTGCCGCTTCCCTCGACCGCTTGCCTTTTGCCTTTAGCTCGATCCCAAGCTTCACTTTCCTCTCTAGCAATCTCCGCGCCCTTTTCCACAACCAAGGCGCGATTCACCACCTCTCGAAAGGTCCGCAAACCCGCCGACTGTACCAACTTATAAATCGACGGTCGAAGGCCCGCTTCGAAGATTCGAGCCTTATCTTCATCATCTCTCACCATGAAGGGTACACAATGCAACAGACGTGAGAACTCGCGTTCATACTCCGCCACAGTCATATCACGTTGGCGCAAACTCCGCAAGTCCCTCTCCATCTGTCGCTTGACGCTCCCCGGAAAATACGTCTCCAACAACATCTCCTTGAACCTTCTCTAAGTGATGGCCGCTAGGTCGGTATTAGGATCATCCCGAATATTCGCCCACCACTGGTATGCCACGCCATCCAAGTGATATGTAGCCAACCACACCTTGTCTTGCTCCTCCACAAAGGTGTCATGAAACAACTTGTCCATGTGAAGAATCCACTTCTCCACAATCCAATGATCCGCTTTCTCACCATCAAAAACCTGCAGATTGCACTTCCGAAACTCACTTAGGCGGTCCATAAGTCGATCCCGCTCCGCTCCCGTCACCATCGTCGGTAAAACTGTCCTCAACGGCGACGCCTGAACCGGCGGTGTCACAACAACTTCCTCCCTTGAATCCACACTCGGGGCTGTATGGAAAGTACCCGGCGCTGGTGGCTGTACTCCTGCAGTAACTCCTCCTGTCGGTGCGGGTGGTGAAGGATCCTGCGTCGTCCTGGTTGAAGCTTGCTGCAATAGCAATTCCTCCAACCGTTTCATCCTCGCCTCCTGTCGGCGTGATACATCCGCCTGCTGTTGAACCGCAGCTGATTGTCGCGCCACCAAGTCCGTCAACAAAGCCAGCTGATCTCTCAGCTCACGGACTTCACTAGATCCGGAGGTAGCGGAGGTCTCCACTTCCTCGGCATCGGCTGCCGCGGCCACCCCAGCTAATTGAGAGCGAGTGGTCGGCATCGCAAGCTACAACAAACGACAAACATAAAATGCGCAAGTTAGAAAAACTTACGCCATCGAAACCCCACTCAAATAATCAAACCCTCAATCATACGAAAGTAGTGAAACGGGCTCACAACTAACCCCCGATGTTATGTTGTCGGCCGCCAACGAGACCTTCTGAAGAGTTAGATGTCGCACGTTTCGGTCAAACTCCAACCATTCGGAGTTAAGACTACTACCCAATCAAGTTACTTTCGCCCAAAGTCATAGACAATCTCGTCTCTAACGAGCCTAAGTCCTATCGTCCAACCGGCCTAAGGTTTACTAGGTCCACAAAGACTTACCCTAGGCTCTGATACCACTATAATCTGTCACGCCCCGGGGCCCCAGCGGAAGCCCACCCGGGCGCGTGCAGAGACCCGCCGTGTACACAAGGCGCCCCAGTGCACACAAGGCGTCTACAACAAGTATGCGACGATAGGAGTAATAATAATAATAAACCTATCATGGTAATCAGAGCATAAGCATACTAGATAGAGAAACGATAATCATAACAAAGAGATAAACAAATCCCAACATACAAAAAGTGAACTAGTAAAAGTTATACAAGGTTACTACAATAAAGGTCCAAGACATAGGGTAACATCTACAACACCAAACCCAAAATACATACACCTTTCAACAAAAACAAAAGAAAGGTGTCCACCTATGCGACTATCTCCCACGAGCACTAACTAGTCGCCACGCCCTTGCCTCGGTCCCTAGCCTCTCCCGCAGTGGAAGGCTCTGAAATAAAAAAATCAACAACAACGTGGGGTGAGAACTATTATACAATAGTTCCCAGTGGGTAAGCCGCCGAGAGGAGCGGAGTACACCACTAGGTCAACTGAGACAAAAGTAGAAATTAGCAAAAGTAAAGCATAATTATGTTTAAAAGTTCTACACTACTATGTCTCTAAACATTATGTCATAAAACATGTAAATGTTCTAGTCAAGCTCATGTGTGTATATGCCATAACTAACTACACATGTTCAAGTGTCATGAACTCATTATATGTCAAGTTTTGCTACTACATGTATGACTTGTCTCCAACTACAAGTATGAAATATATGACTTGTTTCCAACTACAAGTATGAAATATATGACTTGTTTTCAACTACATGTATGTCATGTTTATTGCTTACATGAGACCTCATTTATCCAATCATAGGGGACGGTATTGTCCCGCTTGTGCCGAGCCTAATGGCCCCGTGGTAGTCGTCATTCTCACGCTAAGAATGAGCCTTTCCCACAGCAATCCACTTCGGCGCCCAATCCCGCACGGGCGAACAAACGTCGCAAAGGCCAACTCCGGAGTGCCGTCTTGTAGGGAGCGACCCTCACAAGCATGTGCGAATGAGCACAATGGCAAACAAGCATAATCAACCGCATAAGCATCACGTTTATCATGTCTATAATATGGAATACTAATTAATGACCAATGGGTCTAGTGCTATGTCATAATGTCAAGAACTTGCCATCTTTCATATTCATTGCTACCTATAGCCAATATACAAAGCATCTTGTATGAACCTCATAGTTCACTATTCATCTAGTACCCCACATGTTATTTAACCATCCATGCATGTATTTCTACATGTACATAAGGTGAAATGCCATCCTATGATACCTTTCATAAATGCACTATGCATATCATCAATCATGATCCCTACTACATAGGGCATGTTTTACTCACATGTATCACATGCGTATTATGCATTCCAAAATTCTATTATGTCATAATTATCATGAGATGCACCAATTTATGTTTTTAAGCTAAACCGAAGACATAGGGAGAATTCACCCATTTCGAGGTCAAACCCACCGGAACTCCTTCGAGACCTCACAGTACTTCGAAGCGAATTTGCCCCCTCGATTTCTAGGACCCTAAAGACAATTTCTAGGGGGTCACAAATGTCGAACGACACAATTCAAAAATCACCAAAATTATGAGGTAAATAGGTGGAAAATACCTTAGATCAAGAAGTACTTGTCCAAAGCCCAAATCAAGGTTAGGAAGCTTCAATTCCAACCTAACACAACAATCAACACCCATCAATTCAACCTCAAAAGCTCATAATCAAGGAACCCCAAATGAAACCCTAGTTTCATCCATACTTGGTTTTCTCTTTAATTCCAAACAAAACTCATACAAAGGGGTTGCAAGAGAGCTACTCACCTCAAAAGAGCTCCAATCCAAGTTCAAAGATGCTAGGGTTGGAGATTAATCCTCAAACAAGCTCTCTACTCCACTTCCAAGCTTCCTCCAAGGTTAAGCTAGCAAGCTTCAAGGCAAAGGAGAAGAGGAAGGAGATCAAACCCAAGAATCTAAGGGTTTGGAAGCAAGAAATCTAGAGAGAGAGAGGGAGAAAACCTACCTCTACTCCTCTCCAAGCTTCAGCACAAAAGAGGGCAGTGAGGGGGTTGAAGGGTTAAGTTACATATTGTAACAATTGCCCTAAAGCCCCTCAAAAACCCAAAAATTGCAAACAATGCGAAATTTGGATTTACTTCACTGCGTACCGGTATACGAACAGACATACCGGTACAAGGCCATTCCGGTATCAAAGATCTGATTCTGCAGAACCCGAGAGCTGGCCCAACAGGCCACAACACAGTATTCCGGTATCTCCTAAATCAGTACCGGAATACTTTAAATCCATTCCGGTATCTCAAGCCATACCGAAATATAATGCAAAATCTGCACATTTTGCAGATTTCACTCTCCGGAGTCCGTTTTCGTACTTTTTAAGTCCCGAAAATACTCCCAAGCTCCCGCATCACAACCAAAACCTCCTGACTAGTATAAAATACTAATCTCACACTAGAACCTTGCAATTTGCTAAAGTTCAGTGTGCTACACTCGCACACCACCGGGTTGTCCACGCCCCACGTTCGAATCCACGAACGTCACGCCTCGAATCCACAAGACGCCCAACTTCGAATCCACGAAGCCTTCTACACGTCGAATCCACGACGCCCACCCGAATCCACGAGCGCACTCCGTTCGGAGCAAGAATAATAAAGTTGATGATGATTTATTGCTTAGAATACCATTGAAGATCTGTGGGAATAATCTCTAAGCAATTCTCAAATTGATTCTAGAAGAACATTATGAATTAAGGAACCAAGAATCAATTTGAGAGAAGCTTGTTGTAGAAGATGAGAAAAACGACTATCTACAAGCTTCTAGGGTTTCTAAAAGGTATTCTATGCTTAACCACGTCTTAGAGACATCCCCATATCTTATTTATAAGTTTAGAACCAATCCGAATTAGACTAGGATTGAAAACTGATTTTAAAAAAGTTTGGAAGCAATTAGAATCAAATTAGGATTGCAAAACTGATTTTTAAAAAATCTACCATCTTATTGATAGGTTTAGGAGACATAGAATCAGAGTAGGATTGAAAAAATAAAGTTTCGAAAAATCGCGACGGGTCGGGGTCCGGACCGTGGATTGCCGGGTCCGGACTCTGAAACGTTCCAGCTTTTCATTGTCTGGACCGCAGCTATCAGGGTCTGGATCCGCTCTGCGAAACAGTCTGACAGGCTTACGGGTTCCGGACCTCAGCCCTCAGGGTCCGGACCCCGTAGCATAAATTTTTTCGGTTTATTAAAATCTATCAAAAACCTATTCTAATGTCTCCAAACACTTGAAAATGTTCATAAATAATCATCAAGATTATTTAAACTTACCAAGCATCGTGAATTCATACGTTGAGTCTTCGAGTCTTCAAACTTCGTCTCTTCTTCTTTAAACCTTCAAGACTCCGACTCACTTCACGAATTATGCCAATATAAAATCCGTAACAATCTCCCCCTTTTGCAATTTCGTGACAAAACCCAAAATTACATAAAACACTCACGATGGTCATCTCTCCAGAAACTTTGAAATTCATTGCCATCACCAAAACAATGAACTTCTCGCGTTAAAGATCCAAATAAAATCGAAATTATAATTTTGTAACTCCTTAAACAAACTCTATGACTTAGTATAGCACATTGAACTTTATCAAATTGCGGAGTTCTAGTGAGAGAATAGTGCCTTATACTATTCTGGAGATTTGGGTTGAGTTTGGAGAGCTTTGAGGTGTTTTCGTGGCTTAAAAAGGGCAAAAACGGACTCCGGAGATCAAATTCTGCAAAAGGTGCAGAATTTGTATTGGATTCGGGTACTGGAAGCAGTGAGGGGGATGAAGGGTTAAGTTACATGTTGTAACAATTGCCCTAAAGCCCCTCAAAAACCCAAAAATTGCAAACAATGCGAAATTTGGATTTACTTCACTGCGTACCGGTATACGAACAGACATACCGGTACAAGGCCATTCCGGTATCAAAAATCTGATTCCGCAGAACCCGAGAGCTGGCCCAACAGGCCACAACACAGTATTCCGGTATCTCCTAAATCAGTACCGGAATACTTTAAATCCATTCCGGTATCTCAAGCCATACCGGAATATAATGCAAAATCTGCACATTTTGAAGATTTCACTCTCCGGAGATCGTTTTCGTACTTTTTAAGTCCCGAAAATACTCCCAAGCTCCCGCATCACAACCAAAACCTCCTGACTAGTATAAAATACTAATCTCACACTAGAACCATAGTTAAACTATGCTACGCCCGTAGGAAAACTTTCCTGCGAAGCGTTTGGAAGCAAAAAAAATGAAGTAATTTTTGGAGTATAGTTAGACTATACTCCAAAAAATGGAGTAAACTTATAATCCAATCCAACCAAAGGAAAAAGATTCCACCATTATTGGGCTAGCTCTCTCACCCCAAAAATGTACTAAGTTTTAAATTTTAAAATTTAAATTCTAAATTTTAAATATCAAAAATTTAAATTTTAAAAATTTAATTTAATTCATTCGATTTAATACCAGCAAATCAGCTGGCATGATCCAGTTCTCAACCCTCACAGGGCAATCCATACACGCATGATGTATACAAAAAGTATGTTCAGGTACTTGCACAGTTCTTGCATGCGTGGCTTCTATGATTTCTATTCCATGTGCAATAGCAAATGATCGAGCAATGAATGAATGCGATGCACCGGTATCAAACAAAGCTCTACATCGAATGCCTTTAATTAACACAATACCTGCCACGACGTCATCCTGGGCAGAAGGCTCCTCCACTTGTGAGGCAAACACCCGTCCACTGGGCGCTGGTCGCTGGCCCTCCACTTGTCTCGGCGGCTGTGCACGGCCTGCCGACATCGCCGCGGGTGGGATGCCCGCAAGCTGCCTCGGTGGTGCAAACGCCGACGCAGACGACGGTGCTCGGCTATCATCCATCGGACAGTTGTACCGCATGTGGCCCGGCTGTCCGCACTTGTAGCACCGGCCCTCGCGATGCTCACATTGTTGAGGGCCGTGCGAACCGCCACAAATCGGGCACTGGGTTGCGGGTCGATTCCGTCGGAACCCCCGCGATTGGTTTTGCGACTGTGAGTGCTTCGGGGGTCGCTTTGAGCTAGATTGCCCGCCCGAGCCACCCGCCGATCGCTTCTTTCCCTTCTCTTTCTCCTTCTCTTTTTCCCAAGATTCGCGCTCCTCGCGCACATGCATTCCCGTGCTCCACCCAAAGAGCACGGTCCAAGACCTCCGCAAAGGTCTGTAGCTTAAGAGCGTGCACCGCCCTAAAGATTTCCGGTCGAAGTCCGCGCACGAAACAATCGACCTTGTCCAATTCCTCACGGACAACGTGCGGTACGCAGTTTATAATGTACGAGAACTCCCTCTCGTACTCGCGCACGGTACGGTTCCCTTGTTTCAACTTGCGGAACCTTTCTTGAAGCTCTCTCTTCTCGCTATCGGGGAAGTAGGCAGCAAATATCATACCCCGAAATTCCTCCCATGACGGTGGCGGAAGGCTAGAGAGTCTATCCCGTCGGACTCCCTTCCACCACACCTTCGCCGATCGCTCTAAGCAATGAGCGGCGAGATGTACTTTATCCCTCTCCAAGGTATAGAGGTCCTCGAAGAGCGTCTCCATCGCGTCGATCCAGGTTTCTACATCCCACGGATCCACATTCTCCCCGCTAAAGACAGGCGGGTTGAACTTTTTGAACCTCATGAGAGCCGCAAGTGCGCGCTCTCGTTCCGCTTCCTCCATCTCGGAGTCGGGCATAGGAGCTCCCAATCCCTCGGCCACAGTCGGTGGTGCAGGTGGCGCCACGGCCGGCGCCGGTGCCACCCCCTCGGCCGGTATCGAAGCAGAGGCCGGAAGTACTCCCGACCTCTCCTCCCGAACCGCAGCCACTTGCTGCGCCATCTCGTCTTGGAGCTTTTTAATTTACTCCTCCTGTCGCTGCATGGCTTCGGCCTGTCGCCGAACCACGCCTATCAACTCGGTCAACTCATTACGAAGACCCGAGTTCTCGCCCTCCCCGAGTTGTTCGGGAGCCGCGCTCGATCCTCCGAGCCCAGCCCTCGTAGGAGGCCGTCCACGTACCATTTTCTCCTGAAAACACAACGACTTTGGTCATTTCATGACCTTCAAAGTCATTCGCAACACTATACTTCACGAAAATAAACGTGAACCCAATCTAAGCGAAAGTCACACAAGGGTCCTTATTCCCCTCACTTGGTTTTCATGTTGTCGGCCGCCAACATGAACACTCTTGGTGAAGAATAAGACACACCTCGAATCTACCTCTATTTCCAACTAGAGGCATAAGGACATAACCCAATCTCTTATCTTTCGCCACAATCAAAGATCTCGTCACTCACGAGCCTACACTCCTAGGGTCTTTTCCATCCTAGGGTTTTCTTAGGTCAACCTAGACTGTTTCTACGCTCTGATACCACCTCAGTCTGTCACGCCCCGCCGGGCCTTAAACACCAACTAGGTGGAAAGGATAACCGCACGGGCGCATGCACCAGACCCGCCGAACGGATAGAGTCTATTCTATCCGCCCAAGGCGTCACAACACAAGCTTATCCACAATGTTCCAACTAGGAACGGAGTATAAGAGTTGCACAAGGAAAGCATCAACATAAAGAAGTTCTACTTCTATTACATCACATGGCACAATATACATGTCCAAATTTTTTCTTTTTCATTCCATACATTATGTTCCAAAATTATGGAATATACAAGTTTCATACATATAATGAAAATCTCATATGCTATCATAGTCCAAAACTAGGGGTACACTCTATGTGTCACCAAAATGGAAGGGCCGCTATCTAGAGAGCTAAACCCTTGCCTCGCTCCGCCGCCTCACTCGCGGAAGGACCTGAAAAACGTGGGGTGAGAACTATAAACATAGTTCCCAGTGGGTAAGGCCACCCAAGAGAGAAGCTCGACCCACCAGGTCCAAATAACTATGCAAGATATATTTACATGCTAGTAAATAAACATAAAGGATGCAACCAAATGAAATATAATTTATCATTCTCTCCTAGGTTCATCCTATATTCCACATTGACTAAGTTTGACTACTTGTCATCACTTATGGTCTCGGAATCGCCGTCACACCATAATAGTTCCAACATTCAAGGAGTGAAATCGTCACATCCAAGTTCGAGTAGCGAAATCGTCGCATACTCGGGATAGCAAAATCGTCGCACATCCCAATCAACACCGCCAACTCATGGTGTAGGTAGCGAAATCGTCGCATACCCGGGATAGCAAAATCGTCGCACATCCCAATCATCACCGCCAACTAATGGCATAGGTAGCGAAATCGTCGCATACCCGGGATAGCAAAATCGTCGCACATCCCAATCATCACCGCCAACTCATGGCATAGGTAGCGAAATCGTCGCATACCCGGGATAGCAAAATCGTCGCACATCCCAATCATCACCTTTTCACTTGTCAACCTAAGTCTCATGACCTTAGGTTCAAGTCACTAAGTCTCACCTATGTTCAATGACACTAGGTTTACTTTCTCATTCTCAACCTAGGTTCCATGACTCTAGGTTTAATCTCATGTCCAACCTATGTTCAATGACACTAGGTTCAATTCTCATATGTTCCAACCTATGTTTAATAACACTTGGTTTCATCCTCATGTCCAACCTATGTTCAATAACACTAGGTTTAATCATACATGCAACCATGCAACAAGTATCAATAATTGAAATATACTTGACATATACATCATGCAATAGGAGCTCATTGTTCTACCAATCATGATTTTACCTTTGCCAACATGCAATTTCTAGGGTTCACAACACATACCATTTTATTTTTAAATGGATAATTACCCTAGACATGGAAGTGACCTAATCACTTCGGTAAACACAAACCCACCTCAAGAGCTTTCAAATCCTTGTATTCTTCAAGCTCCTAAGTGTCCAAGCCTTGAGTTCTTGTTTCAACCCAAGCTTCTACAAGAAAACGGTTCGTTACTCATTACGAACCCTAAATTCAACTCAATATGTGAAATCAAGTGTTCTAACATGATTTCCTATACCTCAATTGTAATTCCCGAAGGTCCAAATATTTTTAGAACCTCCCATGGCAAAAGCCCCAAATCTACCTAGGGTTTGCATGCATGCAAGCCATACCCTAGATTTCATGGCCAATCTCCCACCATTTGTGGTTTAGATTGCCTAGGGTTCCCAAAAACCTCATAACAAAGGATTAAATCCAAGGTTTGAACCCAAAACGTGTGGTACTAACCTTAATCACGAAATCCCCAAGCTCCTTCTTGCACCAAGAAGCTTCTTTTCTCCTTTGGAAGCCTTTTCCAAGCTCCAATCCACCACTTCTCCAAGCTTTGGAGGGATCTCTAGTGAGAGAAAGTGAGAGGAGATGAAGAGGAGAAATGGAGAAGAAGGTGACTGAGAAAGGGGGGTGTTCCCTGCCTTTCTAACACTCCCACGAGTGTGAAAAGACCAAATTGCCCTTCTCCACACTTAACACTCTCAACCAGCCAAAACTGGACATTGTATACCGGTATGTGCATATGCATACCGGTATACTGGTGTTGGTTCCGGTATACCTCGGAGATTCCGCAGAACCCGAGAGCTGGATTCACTGTTTCGAACATCGCATACCGGTATCCCTCTTCACATACCGGTATTCTCCGGAAAGTTCCGCAAAACCCGAGAGCTGGGTTTTCGGTTTCAACATGGCATTCCGGTATACTCATCACATACCGGTACTAATCACTTCAGTACCGGTCTGAGCCTCACATACCGGAATCCAAATGCAGATTTTACAACATCTGCAGTTTTAACTTATTGAAGTCCGTTTTCACGCCTCTTTTGCGCCGAAAACACTTCGCACAAGTCTCAAACAGGGCCGAAGCCTCACACATAGCTTCACATGCTATTTTTCTATCGGAACTCCACAATTTGTAGAAGTTCGGTACGATGCACTGAAATTCAGTGTACTACATTTCCAAGGGCCAAAAAGCAATTATCTCTAATAAATAGCATGCATGTCAAGACTTACGAGTTCAATTATAAAGTATTTGTGTAAATCACTCTCATGCATGTTAAAGTTGAGTTGTATCATATAAGACACTACGTGACTAGTGGAGCTATCGACTTGGCTAGAACTTCAATGGAAATTCTTTGTACTTGTTATAGCAAAGAGGAAAACATGACACATCGCATGTTAATGACATGTAATAGAGTTAAGTATAATGTACTTAAACCAAGATGAACGGCTAGATATGACATTTTGACAATGTACTCGACCTCTAGGTCGTTAACGAATATTCCTTATTTTAGACATGATGGATGAGGTTTCATACGCGTTTGACCATGTTTGTTTGCCCTTGTGCTCATTCGCACAAGTTTGTGAGGGTCGCTCCCTACAAGCAGGCACTTCGGAGTTTAGCTTTTGCGACAACATGCTCGCCCGTGCGGGATTGGGCACCAAAGTGGGATGTCTTGGGCGAGGCTCATTTCTAGAGGGGGAATGTTAACTACCACAGGGCCATTAGGCACGGCACAAGCCGGGACGTTACCTCGTGTAAGTCCCCGGTGATTGAGTAATAATTAATTAAACTTGACATTGTACATCATAACTAGATGATGCATACATAGTAGTTAGGCATATATGTTGGTCATTACATACTTGTATACTTGATAGTAGTAGAACTACATACATGTTGATTGGCTTAGTTATATAGAGACATGATAGTAATTGAACTATTTCATTTCAGTTGCTACATTCTTGTCCTACTCTTCCGTTATTTACTATCTTTGCCTCAGTTGACCTAGTGGTGTATTTCACTATTCTCGGCGGCTACCCACTGGAAACTATTGTTTAATAGTTCTCACCCCCATTGGTTGTTTGTTTTTGTTTCAGAGCCTTCCACTGAAGGAGAGGCTAGGGATCGCGATAAGGGGTTAGCGACTAGCTAGAGCCTCTTTGGTGTTGCTATAGGTGGACCCGAGGCACCTTTCTTTTGATTTTTGTTGTGAAAGGTGTACTAGATCATTTTGTATAAAGACTACCTTCTATTCATAAGATGTACCTTTTGTTTGAAACTTATTGTATATCTTGTGAATGGATTATTGTATTAGACTTATTTATATCATAGAATTTTATACTTGCTCTGATCACCTGGTCTAGGATCTGTCTTGAGATGTTTGTTGTAGACGCCTAGTGTGCACCGGGGGTGCTTGGTGTACACGGCGGGTCTGTGCACGTGTCGGGTGGGCTTTCGCTGGGACCCGGGCGTGACATGCACGGACTCAAACCTCTCTTTTATCTTCTTCGGATCTCGCGCACATCAACGGCTAGTCCACGCCCACGCCCACGCCCACGCCCACGCCCACGCCCACGCCCGAATTCATGAAAGCCACGTCCTATGTCCACGGAACGATCAAACTTCAAATCCACGAAGCCTTCAACACGTCAAATCTACAACGCCTACTCGAATCCACGAGCGCACTCCGTCCGGAGCAAAATGAACAATGTTGGTGAACCTCAAATTGATTCTAGAAGAACATTAAAGATTTTAGGGCATCAAGAATCTATTTGAAAGAATCTTGTTGTAGATGATGAGAAAGACGGCTACCTACAAATTTTTAGGATTTCTAAAAGATAATCTATGCTTAACCACGTTTTAGAGACACCCCCCGCATCTTATTTATAGGTTTGGAAGCAATTAGAATCAGATTTGGATTGAAAAACTGATTTTAAAAAATCTGCGCCGGGTTCAGAGTTCGGAACCTACAATAGGGTCCGGATTTGAAGTTTCAAAACATCAAAGTCCGGATCTTGCCCTCAAGGTCCAGACCCTCCCTGCGTGACAGCCGAGAAGGCTTACGGAGTTCAGACCTTGCAATAGGTACCGGATCCCGAAACCTGAAAAACTTCAGTTTTGAATATTTATTAATTTATACCTATTCTAATGTCTTCCAAACATATGTGTGACGCCCCAACTTCCCAGGGGGTCACCCATCCTAGGACTACTCCCGTCCTAGCACGCTTAACTCTCTTAACCTCTTGGGCCTAGCCACCACCCAAAATGCTTAAGCCGGGTTAAGAGTTTAGCCCTATTATATCTTATATATAGGACTACCTGAGGTCTCACAATCTCCCCCCCTTTAAGCCCTGACGTCCTCGTCAGGGCGTCAGGCTCAGACTCACAAGTACCAGGCAATGTGAGACTCGTCTCGCTAGCCTAAATTGACCTAGTGGTGAGCCACGCTCCACCCACAACAGTCAACAGCATGAGAGCCTCGCTCTCCCCGCTGTATAATTCTGGCTCAGCTGAGACTCATCTAACACTTCGGGCTGGTAATTGGCTCTGATACCAACTGTGACGCCCCAACTTCCCAGGGGTCACCTGTCACGCCCCGGGTTTACCTCTTCCCAGGCGCATGACCAGATCCGCCGCATACACAGTATTTCTACCATGTATACGAAGCGAAACAACATCCACAATAATCACACAGAGCTAAAGGTATCAACAGAGCTGCTATATAAATACATCAAAAGATCACTGTACATACAACATCCATAACTCACATATACAACTCTATCATATAAACAACACTGATATCACAATCTATCTCACTGTATGTACAGACTCAACCATCTATCAAAATGGGGTATACCTCTAGCCAAATATCCGGGGAATAGCTCTACCCGACGGTCTCCTTTCCGCGCTCAGTATGCACAACTGGGGAAGAAGACTCTGCAAAAAGATGTCACCAATGGGTGTGAGAACTACTATCAAACAAGTAGTCCTCAGTGGGTACCGCCACCAGCCTCAGCGGTCTGCCCACTAAGTCCTCAATCTCAAGAGATATATATAGAGCAATAAAAGAGTAGGAGATATACTACCACTACTATGCACAAAGCTCAACTGTCAGTATGAATACCAATAAACTGAATATGAGGACTATCAAACACAATAATACCAGCGAACCAGCTAGTACAGGAAACCCCGTCTGTACCTAGCTCAATCCATAATACCATACAATACCTCACAATACGATACCTGCGGCCTGATCAAGCTCAACACAAAAGGGAGCCCAACTAGTACAGGAAGCCCGTCTGTTACTAGTTCCTCGTACAATCCCTCTGTACGGAATATGCCAACTCTAGAGTGGTACTCGTGGGAGCGACCCAACCGAGTAAAGTAAACCCAAGTATACGCCAAGCACCCGCAGGTATATGATCGACACGACTGGGTCAACAAAGAATCTCATGCCCTCGGCATCTCAAAGGATAATCAACAAGTATGACCCAATCCATGATCTCACAAAGAATCACGTGCCCTTGGCACAATCAATGCTCCAGTGCTCACAATCCATCTCCACTCTATCACAAGAGGAGGCTCTCAACTCTACCACAAAGAGGAGGTACAATAACATAGCACGAGCCACAACATGATCACCTACACTAACATGTACAACAACTGGTACAAAGGATATCAACATGATAGGTGTAGGTCAAATCATGCAACAAAGATACAAGGAAATGCATGCTCATATATATATCATTAGCACATCTAAGATTATAACATGCCCATGCAGTCTATAGATCAGTCTCAACCTAACATGGCATCTCTAACATAATCTTAGCATGGCATACTATCATAATCCCAATATCATAATCCAATATCCACATATCATAATCCAATCATCACATCATGCTAACATAATCCAAACAACATCATATCATATTATGCTAACATGAGATAAAACACGTAGGAGGAAGTCCACTGAATCTGGCAAACATCAACCCACCTGAAGAGCTAATCCAACCACGGTGGGGAAAGAACAGTATCCTCAGATCCAACCCTCCAAGAAAACGAACTCCGGCAGCACTCCGATCTGTCTAAACCTCCAAGAAACTGCTAACTCCAGCAGAATAATAGCTCGGCACCAGATCAGATCAGCAGAGTAGAAGAGAGCAAGCTAGGTTACAAACTATGCCAACACATGGCCCTAAACCCCACTTTCTCTCTCTAGAAATGGATCATACGAAGTGGAAATAACCCCAAAAACCATCAGGGCTCACCTATTTATAGGCTGCCAAAAGTCCACATTCGGGCGCCCACTTTCCAATTTCCGGGTGTCCGGAAATCCTGCAGTCCAGGTGTCGTCGTGCGGTCAAGCGGTCGGTCGGCGGTCAGCAGGCGGTGGGGCGGCGTGTCTCCGGCGGTCGACACGTGTCCTGCGTCGCGACACGTGGCTCTCCACGTCACAACTCAATTCGGATCCTCAATCCGGGCGTCCGAATCATGCGTCCAGATCCGATCTCCGTCGGCCACAACCGGATCGTCCACAAAGTCCTCTGGGTCCGGAAACTTTCGGGCGTCCACTTCACCTCTTCCGGGCGCCCGAATCCCGTCTAGTCCAGAAACCCTAAATCTCAAAATTTCAGAGTACTACATTCTCCCCTCCTTAAAATAGTTTCGTCCTCGAAACTAAGGTAAAACACGTACCTCAAGGAGTAAACAAGTGGGGATAAGATCTCTGCATATCAGTCTCCAACTCCCATGTCGCCTCTCTATCATCATGAAAATCCCACTGTACCTTGACATAAGGTATGACTCGATTACGCAATTCCCTCGTCTCACGAGCAAGAATACGTATCGGTCGCTCCTCGTACTGCAAATCCTCAGTAAGCTCCAGCGGAGAAAAATCTATCACATGGGAAGGATCATGCATGTATCTCCTCAGAACAGATACATGAAAGACATCGTGTACTCCTGCAAGTCGAGGCGGAAGGGCTAACCGATAAGCCACGGGTCCAACTCTCTCTAAAACCTCAAAAGGACCAATAAATCGCGGACTAAGCTTTCCGCGAATCCCAAATCTCCGTATGCCCTTCGATGGTGAGACCTTCAAGAAAACATGATCACCAATTTGAAACTCTAGATCTCGTCTCCGAGTATCAGAATAACTTTTTTGCCTACTCTGAGCCGTCTAAATATGCCGTCGTATCACTTTAACCTTCTCTTCAGCTTCAAGTAATAGGTCTGGACCCAACATTTTCCTTTCACCAACATCATCCCAATACAGAGGTGATCGACATTTGCGTCCATACAATGCTTCAAACGGAGCCATCTTAATGCTCGCTTGAAAGCTATTGTTGTACGCAAACTCTACCAATCCCAGATGTCGATCCCAACCTCCACCAAAATCCAAGATACAAGCTCTCAACATATCCTCGAGTGTCTGTATAGTGCGCTCGGACTGACCATCAGTCTGGGGATGAAACGCAGTGCTAAATCGAAGCTGAGTCCCCAAAGCTGTCTGTAAACTCTTCCAGAAATGAGAAACAAACCTTGGGTCTCTATCAGATACTATTGAGATTGGCACTCCATGCAATCTCAATATCTCATCCAGATACAGCTTTGCAAGTCGCTCACGTGACCAAGTAATCTGCATAGGCAGAAAATGAGCAGACTTTGTCAGCCTATCAACAATCACCCAAATAGTATCATAGCCGCTCGAAGTCCTCGGCAATCCTACGATGAAATCCATCGTAATATGATCCCACTTCCACTCAGGTATTGGAAGACTTTGTAGCTTACCAGCTGGTACACGATGTTCAGCCTTAACTTGCTGACATGTCAAACATTGAGCTACAGCTCTACCAATATCCCGCTTCATACCATTCCACCAGAAGTGAGTCCTCAGATCCTGATACATCTTAGTCCCTCCAGGATGTACAGAATAAGGAGAATAATGTGCTTCCTTTAATATCTCCTTTCGAATCTCCAGATCCGCTGGTACACAAAGACGTCCTCTATAGCGAAGAGTCTCAGCATTATCACAAGTAAAGTCTTCAAGATTTCCACTCCTCAATTGATCTCGAATTTTTATCAGATAAGGATCAACACTCTGTTTCTCTCGAATCCTATCAAACAGAGTGGGCTGTATGACCAAAGTCATCAGTCTCACCGTCATCCCATGAGTAACCACCTCAAGGGACAACCTCCGCATCTCCTCCACTAGGACAGGCTGTTGAGTAATACACAAACTCAAAGTCGCCACAGCCTTCCTACTCAAAGCATCGGCAACAACGTTCGCCTTACCGGGATGGTATAATATAGAAATGTCATAATCCTTCAATAATTCTAACCATCTCCGTTGCCGTAGATTCAACTCTTTCTGTGTAAACAGATATTTGAGACTCTTGTGATCTGTATACACTTCACAATGCTCTCCATAGAGATAGTGGCGCCATAACTTCAGAGCAAAGACTACCGCTGCCAACTCCAAATCATGAGTGGGGTAGTTCTTCTCATATTCCTTTAATTGTCTTGAAGCATAAGCAATTACTTTACCATGTTGCATCAGCACGCAACCCAAGCCACTATGCGAAGCATCACTATAGATGACAAATCCTTCGCCCATCACAGGTAGTACAAGGATAGGGGATGTCATCAATCTCTGCTTAAGCTCATCAAAGCATTCTTGGCACTCATTACTCCAAACATACTTAACTCCTTTCCTGGTTAACCGAGTAAGAGGCGTAGAGAGTTTCGCAAAACTCTCCACAAATCGTCGATAATACCCGGCTAGACCAAGAAAACTCCGCACTTCAGATATGGTCGTCGGTCTAGGCCAGTCACGAATCGCCTCAATCTTCTTTGGATCAACAGCTACTCCCGAAGCTGAAATCACATGGCCTAAGAAGGCAACCTCTCTCAACCAAAACTCACATTTCTTCAGCTTGGCATACAACTTCTTTTCTCTCAAAAGTTGTAGCACTAAGCTCAGATGCTCCTCATGCTCCGCATCATCACGGGAGTAAATCAGAATATCATCAATAAAGACTACCACGAACTTGTCCAAGAAGGACTTAAAGACTCGGTTCATCATATCCATAAATGCAGCAGGGGCATTAGTCAACCCAAACGGCATGACTGTAAACTCATAATGCCCATACCGAGTTCTAAAAGCTGTCTTAGAAATATCCTCGGCCTTCACCTTCAACTGGTGGTAACCGGACTGAAGATCAATCTTAGAAAAGACACACGCTCCCTGTAATTGATCGAACAGGTCATCGATACGTGGGAGGGGGTATCTATTCTTGATGGTCACTTTGTTTAATTCCCGATAATCCACACACAACCTAAGTGAACCATCCTTCTTCTTAACAAACAACACAGGCGCTCCCCAAGGCGACACACTTGGTCTAATAAAACCTTTATCCATAAGATCCTGCAGTTGCGCCTTTAACTCTCTCAACTCAGCTGGTGCCATTCTATAGGGTGTCTTCGAGATTGGCGCGGTTCCTGATACCACATCAATCACGAATTCAATCTCTCTATCAGGAGGCATCGAGGATAACTCAGAAGGAAATACGTCCGAAAATTCACGGACAATAGGAATATCCTCGAGTCCTGGTACAACAGTGGGCACCTCAGTCACCGTTGCAAAATAGGCCATACATCCACTATTTAACATCTGTCTGGCCTTAGAAGAAGAGATCGTCACTGCGAACAGTGAACTCTTACAACCTTCATAAACATACTCTTCATGTCCAGGCTCATGAAAAATCACCGTCTTGGTTCCACAATCAATCGTAGCAAAGTATCGAGATAACCAATCCATGCCAAGGATTACATCAAAATCCTGCAATTGTCTCAATACTAATAAATCGGCAGGCATGATCCAAGGCCCTACTTGAACAGGACATCCCAAACAACCCTGTGTCACCTGTAAACTATGGTCAGGTACCCGTACCTCCTGTGTCTGGGGTAACAACCCGATCTCTAAACCATGATAATGCAAATGTCCTACTAACAAAGGAATGCGATGCACCAGTGTCAAATAAGGTACGCGATCTAATGCCACAAATTAAAACTATACCTGCCACCACTCGATCAGCTATCGCCGGATCCTCAATCTGAGCGGCATAAACTCGCCCGCTCGCCGGTGGCTGGCGTCAATCCTGCTGTCGTGGCATAGAAGACCGCTCCTGCGAAAATACCGGGGAGGCTCCAGAATACTGTGGTGGAGTAAAAGGTACGGATGCCATAGAAGGAGTTGCTACAAGTCTGGGACAAGCCCTCCTGAAGTGTCCTGGTTGTCCACACTCATAACATCGGCCCTCTCGTCTATTACAGAGATAAGCGAAATGAGGTCCTCCACAAATCACGCATCGGGGAGATCCCCTCGACTGCTGCTGCTGCTGTCGCTGCTGGCGATATCCTCCAGACTGCTGGCGACTAGAAGATCCTCGTCTCTGGAAACGCGATTGCTGGGGAGGTCTAGGTGGTCGTCTGCTACTCGATTGTCCTCCATCATCAGGCGCCGGACGCTTCCTCTCCTGACCCTGAGCTGGGTCTATAGGCTGTCCTCTCGTCACAAATGCCCCTCGCTCTACCCACAGAGACTGCTCGATAGTAGCATCCAAAGTCTGAAGTCTCTGCGAGTGGACAAATGGAAAGATATCGGGTCTCAAACCCTTCTCATATAGATAAACCTTCTGTATCTCGTCCCTCGCCGCTGAAGGAACACAGTTGAGTAGTCTCGTAAACTCCCTCGCATACTCCTGTACTGAGCGATTTCCTTGTTTCAAGTTCTTCAAGTCTTCCTCTATCTTCATCTTTACGCTACTGGGAAAATATGCTCCATACATAATCCCCCGAAACTCACTGTCACGCCCCGGGTTACCTCTTCGCAGGCGCATGACCAGATCCGCCGCATACACAGTATCTCTACCGTGTATACGAAGCGATACAACATCCACAAAAAAACACACAGAGCTAAAGGTATCAATAGAGCAGCTATATAATATATCAAAAGATCACTGTACATACATCATCCATAACTCTCATATATAACTCACATATACAACACTGATGTCATAATCATACTGTATGTACAGACTCAACCATCTATCCAAAATGGGTATACCTCTAGCCAAGTATCCGGGGAATAGCTCTACCTGACGGTCTCCTTTCCGCGCTCAGTATGCACAACTGGGGAAGAAGACTCTGCAAAAAGATGTCACCAATGGGTGTGAGAACTACTATCAATCAAGTAGTCCTCAGTGGGTACCGCCACCAGCCTCAGCGGTCTGCCCACTAAGTCCTCAATCTCAAGAGATATGTATAGAGCAATAAAAGAGTAGGAGATATACTACCACTACTATGCACAAAGCTCAACTGTCAGTAAGAATACCAATGAACTGAATATACCAAATGAGGACTATCATACACAATACAATACCTGCGAACCAGCTAGTACAGGAACCCCATCTGTACCTAGCTCTCGCCATACAATACCTCACAATACCATACCTGCGGCCTGATCACGCTCAACCCTACAGGGAGCTGCTCAACCCTCCAGGGAGCCGACTAGTACAGGAAGCCCGTCTGTAACTAGCCCTTCGTACAATCCTCTGTACGGAACATGCCAACTCTAGAGTGGTACTCGTGGGAGCGACCCAACCGAGCAAAGTACAACCATAGTATACGCCAAGCACCCGCAGGTATATGATCGACACGACTGGGTCAACAAAGGATCATGTGCCCTCGGCACCTCAAAGAATAGTCAACAAGTAAGACCCAATCCACTGTGCCCTCGGCACCACAAAGGATAATCAACAAGTATGACCCAATCCATGCTCTCACAAAGAACCACGTGCCCTCGGCACAATCAATGCTCCAGTGCTCACAATCAATCTCAACTCTATCACAAGAGGAGGCTCTCAACTCTACCACAAAGAGGAGGTACAACAACATAGCACGAGCCACAACATGATCACCTACACTACATTTACAACAACTGGTACAAGGAATCAACAGAATAGGTGTAGGTCCAATCATGCAACAAGGATACAAAGAAATGCATGCTCATATATATATCATTAGCACATCTAAGATCATAACATGCCCATGCAGTCTATAGATCAGTCTCAACCTAACATGGCATCTCTAACATAATCTTAGCATGGCATACTATCATAATCCCAATAACATAATCCAATATCCACAAATCATAATCCAATCATGCTAACATAATCCAAACAACATCATATCATATTATGCTAACATGAGATAAAACACGTAGGAGGAAGTCCACTGAATCTGACAAACATCAACCCACCTCACAAGCTAATCCAACCACGGTGGGGAAAGAACAGAATCCTCAGATCCAACCCTCCAGGATAACGAACTCCGGCAGCACCCCGATCTGTCAAAACCTCCAAGGAAACTGCTTACTCCAGCAGAATAACAGCTTGGCACCAGATCAGATCAGCAGAGTAGAAGAGAGCAAGCTAGGTTACAAACTATGCCAACACATGGCCCTAAACCCACTTTCTCTCTCTAGAACCGAAGTCACAAAGTGGAAAATACAGGCTAAAACAACCAGGGACTCGCCTATTTATAGGCTGCCAAAAGTCCACATTCGGGCGCCCACTTCACAACTTCCGGGCGTCCGGAAATGCTGCTGTCCAGGTGTCGTCGTGTGCTCAAGCGGTCGGTCGACGGTCAGCAGGCGGTGGGGCGGCGTGTCTCCGGCGATCGACACGTGTCCTGCGTCGCGACACGTGGCTCTCCACGTCATAGCCAAAACCGGATCCTCTATCCGGGCGTCCGAATCCTGCGCCCAGATCCACAACTCGTCAGTCTCAACCGGATCGTCCACAAAGTCCACTGGGTCCGGAACATTTCGGGCGTCCACAACCTCACTTCCGGGCGCCCGAATCCCGCCAAGTCCAGAAACCCTAATTCTCAAAAATTTCTGAGTACTACAAGCGGTCTGCCCACTAAGTCCTCAATCTCAAGAGATATATATAGAGCAATAAAAGAGTAGGAGATATACTACCACTACTATGCACAAAGCTCAACTGTCAGTATGAATACCAATAAACTGAATATGAGGACTATCAAACACAATAATACCAGCGAACCAGCTAGTACAGGAAACCCCGTCTGTACCTAGCTCAATCCATAATACCATACAATACCTCACAATACGATACCTTCGGCCTGATCAAGCTCAACACAAAAGGGAGCCCAACTAGTACAGGAAGCCCGTCTGTTACTAGTTCCTCGTACAATCCCTCTGTACGGAATATGCCAACTCTAGAGTGGTACTTGTGGGAGCGACCCAACCGAGTAAAGTAAACCCAAGTATACGCCAAGCACCCGCAGGTATATGATCGACACGACTGGGTCAACAAAGAATCTCATGCCCTCGGCATCTCAAAGGATAATCAACAAGTATGACCCAATCCATGATCTCACAAAGAATCACGTGCCCTTGGCACAATCAATGCTCCAGTGCTCACAATCCATCTCCACTCTACCACAAGAGGAGGCTCTCAACTCTACCACAAAGAGGAGGTACAATAACATAGCACGAGCCACAACATGATCACCTACACTAACATGTACAACAACTGGTACAAAGGATATCAACAGGATAGGTATAGGTCAAATCATGCAACAAAGATACAAGGAAATGCATGCTCATATATATATCATTAGTACATCTAAGATCATAACATGCCCATGCAGTCTATAGATCAGTCTCAACCTAACATGGCATCTCTAACATAATCTTAGCATGGCATACTATCATAATCCCAATATCATAATCCAATATCCACATATCATAATCCAATCATCACATCATGCTAACATAATCCAAACAACATCATATCATATTATGCTAACATGAGATAAAACACGTAGGAGGAAGTCCACTGAATCTGGCAAACATCAACCCACCTGAAGAGCTAATCCAACCACGGTGGGGAAAGAACAGTATCCTCAGATCCAACCCTCCAAGAAAACGAACTCCGGCAGCACTCCGATCTGTCTAAACCTCCAAGAAACTGCTAACTCCAGCAGAATAACAGCTCGGCACCAGATCAGATCAGCAGAGTAGAAGAGAGCAAGCTAGGTTACAAACTATGCCAACACATGGCCCTAAACCCCACTTTCTCTCTCTAGAAATGGATCATACGAAGTGGAAATAACCCCAAAAACCATCAGGGCTCACCTATTTATAGGCTGCCAAAAGTCCACATTCGGGCGCCCACTTTCCAATTTCCGGGCGTCCGGAAATCCTGAAGTCCAGGTGTCGTCGTGCGGTCAAGCGGTCGGTCGGCGGTCGGCAGGCGGTGGGGCGGCGTGTCTCCGGCGGTCGACACGTGTCCTGCGTCGCGACACGTGGCTCTCCACGTCACAACTCAATTCGGATCCTCAATCCGGGAGTCCGAATCATGCGTCCAGATCCGATCTCCGTCGGCCACAACCGGATCGTCCACAAAGTCCTCTGGGTCCGGAAACTTTCGGGCGTCCACTTCACCTCTTCCGGGCGCCCGAATCCCGTCTAGTCCAGAAACCCTAAATCTCAAAATTTCAGAGTACTACATCACCCATCCTAGGACTACTCCCGTCCTAGCATGCTTAACTCTCTTAACCTCTTGGGCCTAGCCACCACCCAAAATGCTTAAGCCGGGTTAAGAGTTTAGCCCTATTATATCTTATATATAGGACTACCTGGGGTCTCACAATATGTATATGATCATAAATCACCATCAATATTAATTAAACTTACCAAGCATCGTGTATTCATACTTTGAGTCTTCGAGTCTTTAATCTTCGTCTTCTCTTCTTTGAACCTTTAAGACTCCGACTCACACAAAATCCGTAACAGGCGTTGGTGACAACCAGAGACCAAGTTTAGTTCTAAGACCAATAAAGCAGTCCCGATGTCACGCCCCGGGTTACCATTTCCCAGGCACATCAACAAACCCGCCGTATACACAGTAATAAAACTGAGCATACGAAGCGAAATCAACATCCACTAACAGCTAAAGGTATCAAAAGTAACAGAACTGCTATATAAATAATAAGTTCACTGTACATACATACATCAATCCACAACCAAAATATACATCACTGACAATCTCCATATCACTGTATGTACAGACTCATAGGATCATCTACCAAAATGGGGTATATCTCTAGCCAAATGTCCGGGGAACAGCTCTACCCGACGGTCTTCTTTCCACGATCAGTATGCACTGCTGGAGAAGAAGACTCTGCAAAAGGTGTCAACAACGGGTGTGAGAACTACCATCAAACAAGTAGTCCTCAGTGGGTACCGCCACCAGCGTCAGCGGTCTGCCCACTAAGTCCTCGATCTCAAGATATATAGAGAGCAATAAATAAAGTAGGAGATAAACTACCACTACTATGCACAATGCTCAACTGTCAATATGAATATCAATGATCTGAACATAACACATCAAACGAGGACTTTCATAAATCCATAATATCATACCTGCGGCCTGAACATCACGCTCTACCCGTAGGGAGCCAACTAGTACAGGCATGTCCCTCTGTACTACACATAAACCAACTCCGGAGTGGTACTCGTGGGAGCGACCCAACCGAGTATAATATCACAACACATATCATCGCCAAGCACCCACAGGTATATGATCAACAAGATGGGTCAATCTGATTTCACAGAAGAATCTCACGTGCCCTCGGCACCTCAAATGCATAATCAACAAGTATGACCCAATCAACTGATCAATACTCAAGTGCTCACAAACAACTCAACTCTACCACAAAGAGGAGGTACAAACAACATAGCACGAGCCACAATAGATCACCTACACAAATATGTACAACAACTGGTACAATGGATATCAACAGGATAGGTATAGGTCAAATCATGCATCAAGAACATAATGAAATCATGCTTGCTATCGGATATCACTATCTCACCTATGATCATATCATACACATGCAAGCAGTAAATCAGTCTCAACCTAAACATGTCATATCTAACATAATCTCAGCAATATCATGTCATGCTAACATGAGAATAAGCACATAGGAGGAAATCCACTGAATCTGGTAAACATCAACCCACCTCAAATGCTAATCCAACCACGGTGGGGAACAACTACAATCTCAGATCCAACCCTCCAGAATATATACCAGCTCAAGCAGTATTCCAATCTGAATATACCACCAAAAGACTGCTATAGGCTCCAAATTCCAACTTTCGGGCGCCCGAATTCCCTCTTCCGGGCGTCCGAAAATCGTTTAGGCCAGGTGTCAGCTGGCGGCCAGGCGACTCGGCGGTGGTCGGCAAGCGGTGGGGCGGCACTCCTCCAGCGGTCGACACGTGTCCTGCAACACGACACGTGTTAGTCCACGTCACAACATAATTCGGATCCACGATCCGGGCGTCCGAAACCTGCGTCCAGATCCCAAAGTACCAAAGACATCCCGATCCATCCAAAATCAATCCAATGGCTCCAAATCTTTTGGGCGTCCACTTCCCATGATTCGGGCGCCCGAAATGCCAAAACCCAGTAATGTCTCAAAATGCCAAGTATTACATTCTTCCCTCCTTTAAATAGTTTCGTCCTCGAAACTAAGGTAAAGTAAGGAACTCACCTCAAAGTGTAAACAAGTGGGGATAAGACCTCTGCATCATTGTCTCTGATTCCCATGTTGCTTCTCGTTCATCATGATAATTCCATTGCACTTTGACATAAGGTATGACCCGATTACGCAATTCCCTCGTCTCACGAGCAAGAATTCGTATCGGTCGCTCCTCGTAACGTAAATCCTCCGTCAGCTCTAGTGGAGTAAAATCAATCACATGGGAAGGATCATACATGTATCTTCTCAGAACTGATACATGAAAAACATCATGCACACCTGCTAACCGAGGTGGAAGGGCTATCCGATAAGCCACGGGTCCAACTCTTTCCAAGATCTCAAAGGGGCCAATAAATCGTGGACTAAGCTTCCCGCGAATTCCAAATCTTCGTATGCCCTTTGATGGAGAAACTTTCAAGAAAACATGGTCTCCAACTTGAAATTCTAAATCTCGCATCCGAGTATCAGAATAACTCTTTTGCCTGCTCTGGGCTGTCTCTATATGCTGTCGTATTACTTTAACCTTTTCCTCAGCTTCAAGCAATAAGTCCGGACCCAAAGTTTTCCTTTCACCAACATCATCCCAATACAAAGGTGATCGACATTTACGTCCATACAATGTCACGCCCCGGGTTACCTCTTCCCAGGCGCATGACGAGATCCACCGCATACACAGTATTTCTACCGTGTATACGAAGCGAAAACAACAACATCCACAAAGAAGCTAAAGGTATCAACAGAGCTGCTATATATATATAATCAAAAGATCACTGTACATACATCATCCATAATATAATACAACACTGATAATCTCTATCTCACTGTATGTACAGACTCATAACCATCTACCAAAATAGAGTATACCTCTAGCCAAGTATCCGGGGAATAGCTCTACCCGATGGTCTCCTTTCCGCGCTCAGTATGCACAACTGGGGAAGAAGACTCTGCAAAAATGTGTCAACAACGGGTGTGAGAACTACTATCAAACAAGTAGTCCTCAGTGGGTACCGCCACCAGCCTCAGCGGTCTGCCCACTAAGTTCTCAATCTCAAGAGATATATATTGAGCAATAAAGAAAGTAGGAGATATACTACCACTACTATGCACAAAGCTCAACTGTTAGTATATATGAATACCCATGAACTGAATATATCAAATGAGGACTATCACGAATCTATACACAATACAATACGATAACTGCGGCCTGATCATGCTCTACCCGTAGGGAGCCTGCTAGAACAGGAACACCATCTGTCACTAGCCCCTCGTACAACCCTCTGTACGGAACATGCCAACTCCGGAGCGGTACTCGTGGGAGCGACCCAACCGAGTATAGTACAACCATATCAGCGCCAAGCACCCACAGGTATATGATGGACACGACTGGGTCAACAAAAAATCACATGCCCTCGGCATCTCAAAGGATAATCAACAAGTATGACCCAATCCACTGATCTCATAAAGAATCACGTGCCCTCGACACCTCAAAGGATAGTCAATAACATGACCCAATCAATGCTCCAGTGCTCACAATCAATCTCAACTCTACCACAAAGAGGAGGTACAACAACATAGCACGAGCCTCAACATGATCACCTACACTAGTATGTACAACAACTGGTACAAGGGATATCAACAGGATAGGTGTAGGTCAAATCATTCAACAAGGATACAAGGAAATCATGCATGCTCATATATATATCATTAGCATATCATGCACATGCAAATCTCAACCTAACAGGTCATATCTAACATAATCTCAGCATGTCATGCTATCATAATCCCAATAATATCACATATCATGCTAGCATAATCCAACACTATCATGCTAACATGAGAGTAAACACATAGGAGGAAGTCCACTGAATCTGGCAAACATCAACCCACCTCAAGAGCTAATCCAACCACGGTGGGGAAAACAGTATCCTCAGATCCAACCCTCCAAGATAATCAAGCTCCAGCAGCACTCCGATCTGAATATATCTCCAAAAGGCTGCTAACTCCGACAGAACAACAGCTCAGCACCAGATCAGATCGACAGAATAGAGGAGAGCAAGCTAGGTTACAACTAATGCCAACACATGGCCCTAAACCCAACTTTCTCTCTCTAGAAATGGGATCACGAAGTGGAATGCAAGCTAAAACAACCAGGGACTCACCTATTTATAGGCTCCCAAAATCCCACATTCGGGCGCCCGAATCCAACTTCCGGGCGTCCGGAAACCCTGCAATCCAGGTGTCAGCTGGCGGCCAAGCGGTCGGTCGTCGGTCGGCAGGCGGTGGGGCGGCGTGTCTCCGGCGGTCGACACGTGTCCTGCGTCGTGACACATGGCTCTCCACGTCATAAGCCAATCCGGATCCTCTTCCGGGCGTCCGATTCCTGCGTCCAGATCCAAACCTCATCAGCAACTTCCGGATCATCCACAAAGTCAACTGGATCCAGATCTTTCGGGCGTCCACTTCCTCACTTCCGGGCGCCCGAAACCCGCCAAATCCAGAAACCCTCAAAATCCACAAAATTCCGAGTACTACAATACAATACTTCAAACGGAGCCATTTTAATGCTCGCCTAATAGCTATTGTTGTACGCAAACTCTATTAATCTCAAATGTCGATCCCATCCTCCACCAAAATCCAAAATACAAGCCCTCAACATGTAGTACACTGAATTTTAGCAAATTGCGGAGTTCTAGTGAGAGAATAGTGGCTTGTACTATTTTGGAGTCTTGGGTTGAGTTTGATGAGCTTCGGAGTGTTTTCGGGACTCGAAAAGTGCGAAAACGGACTCCGGAAGTCGAAATCTGCAAAAGTGCAGATTTTGCAATTGTATACCGGTATCTGGTTTGGG
This sequence comes from Puya raimondii, assembly GCA_016920855.1. Taxonomy (NCBI): domain Eukaryota; kingdom Viridiplantae; phylum Streptophyta; class Magnoliopsida; order Poales; family Bromeliaceae; genus Puya; species Puya raimondii. The sequence goes on along the minus strand of JABWPP010000050.1, from coordinate 212,484,466 downwards.
ATACCGGAATCCAGTGAAGACTGGTTGTGCGCAGCTCTCGGGTTCTGCGGAATCCCGCTGGGGATACCGGAATAGGCTGGCATTCCGGTATGTGCTTCGCATACCGATACTGAAGTGTTTAGTACCGGTACTGAGAAGTGGAATACCGGAATCCCTTCGCGTGGCCTGTTTGGCCGAGGCTCGGGTTTTGCAGAATTAGCACAGTATACCGGTATACACATGCGCATACCGGTATACAATGCTGCAGAATGTATTTTGTGCAGTTTTGCAATTTTGGCTCTTTGAGGGGCCTAAGTGGATTTTGTGCATTGGGTTTAAGTACCCTTTCACCCTCCTTCACAGCCATTGTTGGCTGAGGCTTGGGAGAAGAAAGGTAGGGTTTTCCCTCTCTCTCTCTCTAGATTTTCTCTTCTCCAACCTCTCTAGATCATGTTTTGATCTCTTTTAAATTTTCCTCCATTTTCTTCATGGAGGAGTGCTCCTAGGCTTGGAGGGAGCTCGTGGCCTTTGAGGAGAGCTTGTTGGAGGATGGATCTTCAACCCTAGCTTGTGTGAGCTTGGTTGGAAGCTTGATTTAAGGTTAGTAAACTCTTTTACAACCTCTATTTGTGATTTTTGCTTAAGATTTGCTTAGAAACCTAGTTTCATGAAAACTAGGGTTTTATTTGGGGTTTTGTGATTATGAACCCTTGAGGTGGAATTGATGGGTGTAGAATGTTGTTGTAGGTTAGATTGGAAGATCTCTAACCTCCAATGGGACTTGGAACAAGTTTTACTTGCTCAAGGTAATTTCCACCCATTTACCTCATTGATTTTTGGGTAGTTTTCGAATTGCTTGTTCGATACCCCTAACCCCTTGGAAAATTATCTTAGGGTATGAGAAGCTCGAGGGACAACTTCGTTTCGAAGTACTGCGAGGTTTCGACGGGTATCCGGTGGGTTTGACCTCACCGAAATGGGTGAACTCCCCCAATGTCTCCTCTAATATTTTAGAGTTGAATTGTTGCATAATCATGCTTATTTTGACATGATAGAAATATTGGGATCATGGTATATGTATAGCATATATGAGAATTGCATACTCTATATGGTAGAGTTCATGTTATGAAAGTTGTAATTGCATGAGACATATATATGTTGTGTATGCAAAACGCATAGTACATATAGAGTGGCATTATGAGAATAACATGCATGCTAGGGTAATTGCACAAATAGTGCATTGATGCATTAGGAAATGCTAATTAAGTTATGCATGTTAGAAAAGAGTGTCATAGGAGACACTATTTGGTTGTTGATCTAGTGGATCCTCTTCGCATACTAAAGTATGCTTGTATAGAGAAAAGAGAGAATATGGCATATGCAGGATAAGTTGTTGCACCTCATTTATGTGAGCAACTTTGACGGGCATCGTTGGCTTTGGCTCGACCTTTTGGTCGTGGAAATGATTCCATGTTTAAGACATGAGGAAAGGGAATTCTATTTGCATTTGATAATTATAATTGGTTGGACATGAGTCCATTTGGTTAATTAAACACTTGCATGATAGCTCTATACTCTATGTAGTAGAGGTTGTTGTAGCTTATGCATGGCATGGATAGGGTCTTGTTGGCATCGTAGAATGCATTGTCATGGCATTGTAGAATGCATGAATTGTAGCATTGGAATGATGCATGAACTATAGCATTTGTTGAATGCATCGGTTTTGGTATTGGTTATAGCATTAGTATAATGCATTGGACATGGCATTGGGATAGTGCATAGTTTATGAACTTAGTAAACAAAAGATGGACATTTACATGTTAGAGACATGGACATATTGGTAGGGACTTACCAAAGGACAATTGGAGAACAACATGATATGGTTGACCTTTAGAATATTGGCTATTGAATGTAGAAAACATAATATAACATGTTTTGACATAATGTGAAATTAAACATATGATATTATTATGGTTGATTGTTGCTTGTTAGCCACTATGCTCGTTTACACATGCTTGTGAGGGTCGCTCCCTACAAGCCGGCACTCCGGAGTTGGCCTCGTGACAGTTATTTCGCCCGTGTGTTAGAGAGAGCGCCGAAATGGAACCGCCGTGGGTAAGGCTCACCAAAGCGTGAGGTGTTGACTACCACGGAGCCATTAGGCTCGGCACAAGTGAACATCCCTCTATTGTATTCTTTTATGACTACACAGTTATGGTTTTATGCAAAGGTGAACATTCATATACTAAGTAAACTGGACTTAGAATGTCACAGCTAATGCATATACATGTAGTGTATGGACATAGTATTGGGTGGTGACCTTGTGGCATTGCATGTAGCGAGGCATTGACATGACTTGGCACACTAGTGATTAGTGAACATAACATACTTATAGTTTGGAGACAAGTCATACATGAAATAGTTAAACTTGACATATAGCGAGTTTATGACATCAAGCATATGTAATTGATCATGGCATTAAGTTGACATGCATGTAAACCATGAAATTAATTGTTGAGCATATGACAATAGAACATGTTCATGTTCATGTAGATGATTTAGTCATTGGAGGCAAGATAGTTGTAGAACTACCTGTTTAGCATTAAATGTTATATGCTTTCTGCTTTATGTTTCAGTAATACTATCTTGCCTCAGTTGACCTAGCGGTGTAATTCGCCACTCTCGGCGGCTTACCCACTGGGAACTATTGATAATAGTTCTCACCCCCATTGTTGTTGGGTTTTTCAGAGCCTTCCGCAGCAGGAGAGGCTTGGGATCGTGGCAAGGGGTTAGCAGCTAGCTAGAGCCTCTACGGTGTGGTGGTTGTAGGCATACCATGGGTTTCCTTTCATTGTATTTTGAATGAAAGATGTATAGTTTTGTTGGTTGTTTGATCTACCAGTTGATAAGATGTATAATTCTATTGTATATCTTGAGATTTTTAGTTGTGTGGATGTTGTTTTAGTTGTAGATTTATGTTCTCGCTCTGATCACCTTGTTTAGGATGTATTCTTTATCCTACTTGATTGTTGTTATTTTAGACGCCTTGTGTACATTGTGTTTGCTTTGAGGTACACGGCGGGTCTGTGCACGTGCCTGGTAGGCTCCCACGAGGGCCCGGGGCGTGACACAACATATCCTCAAGCGTCTAAATAGTACGCTCGGACTGACCATCCGTCTGCGGATGAAATGCAGTACTAAAACGAAGTTGAGTCCCCAAAACTGTCTGTAAACTCCTCCAGAAGTGTGAGACAAATCTCGGTCTCTATCAGATACTATCGAGATTGGTACACCATGCAATCTCAATATCTCATCCATATAAAGTTGCGCAAGTCGCTCGCGGGACCAGGTAATCTGCATAGGTAGAAAATAAGCAGACTTTGTCAACCTATCCACAATCACCCATATCGCATTGTTGCCGCCCGAAGTCCTTGGCAATCCAACAACAAAGTCCATCGTAATGTGATCCCACTTCCACTCAGGTACCGGGAGGCTTTGTAGCTTACCAGCCGGCACTTGATGCTCAGCCTTCACTTGTTGACATGTTAAACATTGAGCTACGGCTCTTCCAATGTCTCTCTTCATTCCATTCCACCAGAAATGAGTCTTTAGATCTTGATACATCTTAGTCGCACCAGGATGGACAGAATAAGGAGAATAATGTGCTTCCTTCAATATCTCCTCTCGAATCTCCGAATCTGCTGGTACACATAAACGACCTCTATAACGGAGAACTTCATAATCATCACAACTAAAACCTTCAAGATCTCCACTCTTCAGTTGATCTCTAATTTTCATCAAATAGGAATCTGTACTCTGTTTTTCTCGAATTCTATCCAACAGAGTGGACTGTAAGACCATAGTCATAAGTCTTGTAGTCGTTCCATGAGTAACCACTTCAAGTGACAATCTCTGCATCTCTTCCACTAGGACAGGCTGTTGAGTGATACTCATACTCAAAGTTGCCACAGCCTTCCTACTCAATGCATCGGCAACAACATTTGCCTTGCCGGGATGATACTAAATAGTGATGTCATAATCCTTCAGTAACTCCAACCATCTCCGTTGCCGTAGATTTAGCTCCTTCTGTGTAAACAGATACTTGAGGCTCTTGTGATCAGTATAGACTTCACAATGCTCTCCATAAAGATAGTGGCGCCATAACTTCAGAGCAAAAACTACCGCTGCTAACTCCAAGTCATGAGTAGGGTAGTTTTTCTCGTACTCCTTTAGTTGTCTTGAAGCATATGCGATCACTCTACTATATTGCATCAGCACGCAACCCAAGCCACTATACGAAGCATCACTATAGATTACAAATCCCTCGCCCATCACTGGTAATGCAAGAATAGGAGCTGTCATCAACTTCTGCTTAATCTCATCAAAGCATTCCTGGCAATCATTACTCTAAATAAACTTAACCCCTTTTCTGGTTAACCGAGTAAGAGCCGTTGAGAGTTTCGCAAAACTCTCCACAAATCGTCGATAATACCCGGCTAAGCCAAGAAAACTCCGCACTTCAGAAATCGTCGTCGGCCCAGGCCAGTCTCGAATCGCCTCAATATTTTTAGGATCAACAGCTACTCTCGAAGCAAAAATCACATGGCCTAAAAAGGCTACTTCTCTCAACCAAAACTCACATTTCTTCAGCTTTGCATACAACTTCTGTTACGGATTTTATATTGGCATATTTCGTGAAGTGAGTCGGATTCTTGAAGGTTCAAAGAAGAAGAGACGAAGTTTGAAGACTCGAAGACTCAACGTATGAATTCACGATGCTTGGTAAGTTTTAAATAATCTTGATGATGATTTATATATCTAATTTAAGTGTTTGGAAGACATTAGAATAGGTTTTTAATTATTTATAAACGAATCAGAAAAATTCATACTACGAGGTCCGGACCCTGGAACATGAGGTCCGGAACCCGTGAGCAGGTTATGCTGGTTCGCAGACCGAGTCCGGACCCTGGAAGCTGAGGTCCGGAACCCGTATGCATACTCATGGTTTCGCTGTCCGGGTCCGGACCCTGGAAGCTGAGGTCCGGAACCCGTGAGCATGACAGACAGTTTCGCAGACCGGGTCCGGATCCTGATGGCTGAGGTCCGGACAATGAAACGCCTGAAGAGTTTCAAGGTCCGGACCCCATACCCGCGATCCGGACCTCAACTCGTCAAGTTTTTTCGAAATTCTATTTTTTCAATTCTACTCTGATTCTATGTCTCCCAAACCTTTAAATAAGATGGTAGATTCCTTAAAATATCTTAGCAATCCTAATTTGGTTCCAAACCTTTCTAAAATCAGTTTTTCAATCCTAGTCGAAATCGGTTTGCTTCCAAACCTTTCTAAAAACTGTTTTTTAATCCTAATCTATTTCGGATTGCTTCTAACCTATAAATATGATGTTGGGGTGTCTCTAAAATGTGGTGAAGCATAGATTATCTTTCAGAAACCCTAGAAGCTTGTAGGTGACCGTTTTCCTCATCTTCTACATCAAGTTTCTCTCAAATTGATTAATGGTGCCCTAATTTCTAATATTCTTTTAGAATCAATTTGAGGATTGCTTAGAGATTATTCCCACAGATCTTCAATGATATTCTAACCAATAAACCATCATCAACGTTATTTGTTTTGCTCCGGACGGAGTGGCGTCGTGGATTCGGCGTGATCAAGACGGTTCGTGGATTCAAATTGTTGGCGCTCGTGGATTCGAGTGGGCGTCGTGGATTCGACGTGTTGAAGGCTTCGTGGATTCGAAGTTGGGCGTCTCGTGGATTCGAGACGTGGCGTTCGTGGATTCGGACGTGGGGCGTGGACAACCCGTTGGTGCGCGTGATCCGCTGAAGAGAAGGGAGAGCTTAAGTCCGTGGAGTCGGTAATCACCTTGTAATTCTTTACTCTTAGTGGATTGTTTTTTCGCGTGTTGGTCCCGTGGGTTTTTCTCCAAGGTGGAGTTTCCCACGTAAATCTCGGTGTGCTGATTTTATTTTCCGCATTACTTTATCGCATTGAGATTTGTGATTTTTGTTTATACACCTATTCACCCCCCTCTAGGTGATTGATATACTCTAGATAGATCCTAGGGCACCCCCTATTTTACAACTTCTTTTCTCGCAAGAATTGTAGCACTAATCTCAGATGCTCTTCATGCTCCGCATCATTACGGGAGTAGATTAAGATATCATCAATAAACACTACCACAAACTTATCCAAGAAAGACTTGAAGACTCGGTTCATCATATTCATAAATGCAGCAGGGGCATTCGTCAAACCAAAAGGTATGACAGTGAACTCATAATGCCCATACCGAGTTCTAAAAGCTGTCTTAGAGATATCCTCGGCCTTCACCTTCAACTGGTGGTAACCGGACTGAAGATCAATCTTTGAAAAGACACACGCACCTTGTAATTGATCAAACAAATCATCAATACGTGGGAGGGGATATCTATTCTTGATGGTCACTTTGTTCAATTCCCGATAATCCACACATAACCTAAGTGAACCATCCTTCTTCTTCACAAACAATACTGGCGCTCCCCAAGGCGACACACTGGGTCGAATAAAACCTTTATCCATAAGATCCTGCAGTTGCGCCTTCAATTCTCGCAATTCAGCTGGTGCCATTCTATAGGGTGTCTTCGAGATTGGCATGGTTCCTGGTACCACATCAATCACGAATTCAAACTCCCTATCAGGAGGCATCGAAGATAGCTCAGAAGGAAAAACATCCGGAAACTCACGGACAATAGGGATATCCTCGAGTTCCGGTACAACAGTAGACACCTCAGTCACTGTTGCAAAATAGGCCATACATCCTCTACTCAACATCTGTCTGGCCTTAGATGAAGATATCGTCCCTGCGAACAGTGAACTTCTACATCCTTTGAAAATGAACTCCTCATGTCCAGGCTCACGAAAGATCACTGTCTTGGTCCCACAATCAATTATCGCGAAATAACGAGACAACCAATCCATGCCAAGGATTACATCAAAATCCTGCAACTGCTTCAATACCAATAAATCAGCAGGCATGATCCAAGGCCCTATCCGCACAGGACATGCCCAACAACCCTCCGTCACCTGCAAGCTATGGTCGGGTACCCGCACCTCCTGTGTCTGGGGTAACGACCCAATCTCTAAACCATGATGCAATGCAAATGCTCTACTAACAAAGGAATGTGATGCACCGGTATCAAATAAAGTGCATGATCTAATGCCACAAATCAAAATGATACCTGCCACCACACGATCAGCTATCGAGGCGTCCTCAATCTGCGCGGCATAGACTCGACCGCTCGCCTGCTGCTGGCGTCGATCTGGCTGTCGTGGCATAGAAGATCGATCCGCCTGACTAAACACCGGGGAAGCTCCAGATACTAGCGGTGGGGAGAAAGGAACAGACGCCATTGATGGAGCTGCTACTAATCTGGAACAAGTCCTCCTCACATGTCCCGGTTGTCCACACTCATAACATCGGCCCTCACGCCGATCACAAAGACTAGGCCAATGAGGTCCTCCACAAATCACACATCGGGGAGATCCCTTATGCTGTTGTCGCTGCTGGCGAAATCCTCCAGACTGCTGTCGACTAGAAGATCCACGTCCCTGGAAACGCGATCGCGGTGGAGGTCTTGGCGGACGTCTGCTACTCGACTGCCCTCCATCATCAGGTACTGGGCGCTTCCTCTCCTGACCCAGAACTGGGTCCACAAGCTGCCCCTTAGTCACAAATGTCCCTCGCTCTACCCATAGAGACTGCTCAATAGTCGCATCCAAAGTCTGAAGTCTCTGAGAGTGGACAAATGGAAATATCTCCGGTCTCAAACCCTTCTCATAGAGATAAACCTTCTGTACTTCATCTCTTGCAGCAGTAGGCACACAATTAAGTAATCTTGTAAATTCCCTAGCATACTCCTGCACCGAACGATTTTCTTGCTTCAAATTCTTCAGATCCTTCTCTATCTTCACCTTAACACTACTTGGAAAATAAGCTTCATACATAATCTCGCGAAACTCGCTCCAAGTCATCTGCAGAGGATTCAAGGACCTATGATCACGAGTCCTTCTCCACCAAACATGAGCATCACCAGCCAGACAATGAACTGCCATATGCACCTGCTCCCGTGCTGGCACAAAAAGATCCTCAAATAATTTTTTCATCTCACAAATCCAAGCTTCTACCACCCATGGTTCTATACTACTAACATTAAATCGTGGTGGATCAAATCTACAGAAGCGAGCCAATCTATCTGCCATCCGCTCCTGCTCTTCTTCAAAAAGCACTTGACTTGGCTGTGTACTCCCTTCCCTGGGTTGAGATGTAGCTGGAATGGTCGCAGCCTGAGGTTCCATAGTTCGAGGTGTAGTACTCTGCTGCTGTGTGAAAGCGTCGCACATCTTCATCAATAAGACACTCTGCTGCCTACCCACCGCAGCTATATCTGCTAGCTGCACCTGCAAATCGGGCCGTACACTAGGTCCCGACTGCTCTGGCATCTCCGAAGGCGTCGGATGCGCTCGCGTCGATGGTCGTCGAGGAGGCATTATAATAACCTGCAACAGAATACCCACTTAGACAACAAACAATCACACGACCCAATCTAGCGAAAGTCTAGAAGGACACTTCTTTTCTTTTCAAATTATTATGTCGTCTGCAGCCAACATAATTCATCTGATAAGAGAAGACGTTAATCCCTCAATCACTCTTCCTACACAAGGAAGGATTCAAAACCCAATCCTTGACTTTCGCGATTAATCACGTCTCTCACGTCATAACATTCTAAGGTATGTCATCTTAGGTTTCCCTAGGCCCTCTTGACCTATTCCTAAGCTCTGATACCAACTTAATCTGTCACGCCCCGGGTTACCATTTCCCAGGCACATCAACAGACGCCGTATACACAGTAATAAAACTGAGCATACGAAGCGAAATCAACATCCACTAACAGCTAAAGGTATCAAAAGTAACAGAGCTGCTATATAAATAATAAGTTCACTGTACATACATACATCAATCCACAACCAAAATATACATCACTGACAATCTCCATATCACTGTATGTACAGACTCATAGGATCATCTACCAAAATAGGGTATACCTCTAGCCAAATGTTCGGAGAACAGCTCTACCCGACGGTCTCCTTTCCACGATCAGTATGCACTGCTGGAGACGAAGACTCTGCAAAAAGGTGTCAACAACGGGTGTGAGAACTACTATCAAACAAGTAGTCCTCAGTGGGTACCGCCACCAGCGTCAGCGGTCTGCCCACTAAGTCCTCGATCTCAAGATATATAGAGAGCAATAAATAAAGTAGGAGATAAACTACCACTACTATGCACAATGCTCAACTGTCAATATGAATATCAATGATCTGAACATAACACATCAAACGAGGACTATCATAAATCCATAATATCATACATGCGGCCTGAACATCACGCTCTACCTGTAGGGAGCCAACTAGTACAGGCATGTCCCTCTGTACTACACATAAACCAACTCCGGAGTGGTACCCGTGGGAGCGACCCAACCGAGTATAATATCACAACACATATCATCGCCAAGCACCCACAGGTATATGATCAACAAGATGGGTCAATCTGATCTCACAGAAGAATCTCACGTGCCCTCGGCACCTCAAATGCATAATCAACAAGTATGACCCAATCAACTGATCAATGCTCAAGTGCTCACAAACAACTCAACTCTACCACAAAGAGGAGGTACAAACAACATAGCACGAGCCACAATAGATCACCTACACTAGTATGTACAACAACTGGTACAATGGATATCAACAGGATAGGTGTAGGTCAAATCATGCATCAAGAACATAATAAAATCATGCTTGCTATCGGATATCACTATCTCACCTATGATCATATCATACACATGCAAGCAGTAAATCAGTCTCAACCTAAACATGTCATATCTAACATTATCTCAGCAATATCATGTCATGCTAACATGAGAATAAGCACATAGGAGAAAATCCACTGAATCTGGTAAACATCAACCCACCTCAAATGCTAATCCAACCACGGTGGAGAACAACTACAATCTCAGATCCAACCCTCCAGAATATATACCAGCTCAAGCAGTATTCCAATCTGAATATACTACCAAAAAGACTGCTAACTTCAACAGAATAAGTGATCAGAACCAGATCAGAACAATACAGTAGAAGAGAGCAAGCTAGATCATCACTAATGCCAACACATGGCACTTACTCTAGCTTTCTCTCTCTAGAAAGGTGGTACACGAAGTGGAATATGGCTCAAAACGATCAGGGGGCTCACCTATTTATAGGCTCCAAATTCCAACTTTCGAGCGCCCGAATTCCCTCTTCCGGGCGTCCGAAAATCTTCTAGGCCAGGTGTCAGCTGGCGGCCAGGCGGCTCGGCGGTGGTTGGCAAGCGGTGGGGCGGCACTCCTCCGGCGGTCGACACGTGTCCTGCAACACGACACGTGTTAGTCCACGTCACAACATAATTCGGATCCACGATCCGGGCGTCCGAAACCTGCGTCCAGATCCCAAAGTACCATAGACATCCGGATCCATCAAAAATCAATCCTATGGCTCCAAATCTTTCGGGCGTCCACTTCCCATGATTCGGGCGCCCGAAATGCCAAAACCCAGTAATGTCTCAAAATGCCAAGTATTACACCCGAGTTAATGATTTTGTAAAAATGTCAGTAAGTTGTAAGGAAGACGGAACGTAACGAGTGATAATGGAACCGAGGTCAACCTTCTTCCACACAAAGTGATTGTCAATCTCGATATGCTTAGTTCAAGCATGAAAGACTGGATTGGTAGTTTGGTGCAAAGCAGATATGTTGTCAAAAATATGCAAGGAAGGCTGAGGTTGAGAGATGCCAATGTTATGTAAATTATGCGAGATCCATGTGAGTTCAGCAGCTGCCAAGGCGATGGCCCGGCATTCGGCCTCGGCCGTGGATCGAGACATAGTGGGCTGCTTCTTTGTGCACTAAGAAATATAATTTGAGCCAAGAAAAGAACAATAACCTGTGGTAAATCACCTAGTAAGTTTGCATCCCGCCAAGTCCACATAAGCAAAAACGAATAAGTCCAGCGAGCTTCGAGCTAGGATGCAAAGCCCTAGGTGTAGACTTCCCCGTAAATACTGGAGTATCCGCTTTATCATTTGGTAATTGGCATTAGTGGGGCATGCATATGCTGACAGACGACATTGACCGCGGGTGAGAGATCCGGGCGAGTAAAGGTGAGATATTGGAGAGCACCGACAATGCTTCGATAGTGCGAAGGGTTACCATACGATTGATCTCCACCCTTACGTAGGGGCGGTTTGGAGGTCATAGGGGTAGCAATAGACTTGCATTGTTCCATAGAGGCCCGAGTTAAGATATTAGAAGCGTATTTTCGTTACAAGAGAAATAAACCATTAAAAGATCGGTGTATTTCAATCCCCAAAAAGAAATAGAGTAGACCCAGATCTTTTATAGGAAAAACCTAACCGAAAGCAAAAACAAGTAGATCTAGACTCGAGGACAATATCATCCACATAGAGAAGTAGGATAATAGTGTGACCGTCATGACGATAAACAAATAATGATGGATCGGAGATACTGCAAACGAACCCATAACCGATGAGGAAGTCACTGAATTTGTCGAACCATGCCCCAGGAGCTTGCTTGAGCCCATACAACACGCACTGAAGTAAACTGACATGATCTGGATAAGTCAACTGACATGATCTGGATAAGTCAAGTCACGAAAGCCAGATGGTTGATCCATATGAACCGGTACTGCGAGGTCGCCATGTAAGAAAGCATTTTTAACATCCAATTGACGAATCGGCCAATATCGAATAGTGGCTATAGTGAGGACGATGCGAATAGTACCCGACTTTACGATCGGACTGAATGTCTCAAGAAAGACGACCCCCTCCTCCTGATGGAAGCCTTTAGCCACAAGACGGGCTTTGCGTCAATCAAGTGAGCCATCCGCATGGAGCTTTTTCTTGAAGACCCATTTACAGCTAATGACATTCATCGAGGGACACCACGGAACAAGCTGCCATGTTGTATTCTTTGCAAGAGCGTCCAATTCCTCGCGCATTATAGCTGTCCACCCAGAATGTTTGAGAGCCGATTGGACAGTGCGCGGTTCGAAAGGAATTGGTGAGAGGACAAAATTGGCATACAGCGGGTTAGGCTTGAAAATTCTGATCTTGGAGCAGGTCACCATAGGTTGCACAGAGGGAGTGGCTACTTCTGACGCAGTTGGGAGGCCATCGATTGGAGGCATAGACGAAGAGCTAGGAGGACCAGTGGGTTGCAAGTTTGCTAAAGAAATAGTTGTAGCCTCATCGGAGAATAATTAGGCAACTTCTCATGGGTCGGTTGAATCAAAGAGAGGAGCAAGGTCAGATCGATTAGAGTTAGCAAATCCGAGAATGGAGCCCCAATGCAAGAGATCCGTGATAGAAGCAGCAGCGACCTGAGAAGAAGAAGCAAATGGAAAATAATGTTCATAAAAAATAACATGCCGAGAAATATAGATGCGACCGGTAGATAGATGAAGGCAGCGATAATCCTCGTGTTTCTCATTGTAGCCTAAAAATACACAAGATAGTGATCGTTTGTCAAACTTATTCATCATATAATTGCGAAGATACGGATAGCAACAAGATCCAAAAGCATGAAGATGTGAATAGTCACGATCCTTTTTGAAAAGAACTGAATATGGGCTTTTCTTGCCCAGTACTGCAGAAGGAAGCCGATTTTTATTAGATAATTAACAGTAGTGAAAGCCTCTACCCAGTAATAGCAGGGCATTGAGGCCTCAAATAGTGCAGCGAGTCCGAGTTCGACAATATGGCGGTGCTTCCTTTTGGCAATACCATTTTGTTATGGTGTGCCCGGACATGAAAACTGGTATTGGATGCCGCAATTTTGAAGATGAGATAGGAAGACTTTACTGATAAATTCACCCCCTCCATCCGATTGGAAAATTTTAATTTTTCTTTCAAATTGATTTTCAACCAATTTCTAGAAGGTGAGAAATATATCCAAAATTTTTGATTTGCGATTCAATAGATATAACCAACAGTAATGAGAAAAATCATCAATAAGCACTACGTAATATCGAAAATGTTGTACTGAAGATACCGGTGTAGGTCCCCAAATATCACAATGTAATTTATTCAAAGGAAAAGAGTATCGAGAATCAGATACATAAAATGGTAATTTTGAACTTTTGCTTATCTGAGAGCTTGTACACAAGGTTCAAGAAGACTGAGTTACTGAAATTAAATTACTATTCTGCAACTGCTACAAGACTTGACTATTCGGGTGGCCCAATCGATGATCCCAAGTGAGTTCATCTGCCGCCTTATTTCGCTGAGAGAAGAAAGCTTCTAGGTGCGGGTCTTTATTGGTGACAACCCTAGATGATTATTTTCCGTTATTAGTATTTGGTGTGTCTTGGAATCCTTAATAGAAAAATCAGATACATCAAATTCAAAATAGCAGGGATAATCTCTTGTTAATTTGGAAACAAAGAGAAGATTTTTCTTCATTTGTAGGACAATCAGGACATTATGAAGCGAAAAACGACGAATACTATTGCCAAAAGAGCCGGTACCCATATGAGTAATCGGTAGAAATGTTCCATCTCCTACCATCACACTATCAGATCCGGAGTAAGGAACCAAGTTAGCAAGGTTACCTGACTTATCTGTGACATGAGCATTGGCACCAGTGTCGGGATGCCATTCATCATCATGCGCATCAGTGATGTGGAGAGCAGCTAGACCGCGGGGAATGTCATCACTTTGATAGCTATTGTCGAAGCGAAACCAGCATTGCGGAGCATCATGATCTCGCTTTTTATAGATCTGATAGGTGAGAGGATTACCGCCAGTAGAGGAAGTCAAGGCTGGGCGATAGCCCCGGAGAGTGGAGTAGATTGATAGTTCCCTGATCTGCCAGCTTGGGTTGTTTGAGGAAAACCCCAGCCTCGAGAGTTGAAGCTAGGGCCCCTACCACGGCCCCTATGCCGGTTGCTTCCACGGCCTCGTTGGGACACAAAAGCCATGGACATATCAGGAGCTGGGCCTGAGTGTCATCTGATTCGTAGTTCATAGCTTTGGAGTTGGGGAACCACCTCTGCATATAGCGGAATAGGAGGTCGAAACATAGTTGTCTTAAACGGCCCATAGCTCTCATCGAGCCCTTCTAGTAACCTGAAAACTTTAGTGGAATCCGAAACAGGTTTGCCAACATCATGCAATTGAACACAAATTGACTTAAAGTTACGAAGATAAATAGGTAAAGGATTATTTCCTTTCTTGATCTGTTGCAACTATGCGAGTAGGTCAAATTCACGGGCGAACGAACTCTGATTGAAGTGATTGGTCATGGCTGTCCACACTTCGACTGCAATTTGAAGACCGACGGCATAGCCAAGAACCTCTTTGGAGAGAGTGCCCATGGTCCATGATTTTACAAGGCGATCGGTCCGTACCCAAGATGTGTAGTCTGGGTTGTTGACATTGGCTCCACTTTCTGAAGTCAACATCTTAGGTGGTGCGGTAGTCTCCCCCGTGAGGAAACCAGGTAAGTCCTAACTCTCGATCAGTGATAGTACTTTTGTTTTCCAGAGTAGATAATTGGTGTCATTAAGCTTCAATGTGATGAAATTTGCCGCATGAATGGCGGGGGGAAAGAAAAATTTCGAGCTAGATGAGGGTGCCATTTTTTTAAAAAAATGATCTTTGATGCCCTAGCGTTGCTCTGATACCATAAAGAAGTTAGAAGACCACATTCCATTAATGTCCTTTTGAGATACTTATACAACTAAAGGAGCACTTCTAAATCCTATATTATAGAGGAGGTTACAACCATATACTCTCAAGAATAGGAAACCAATTTACAAAATATCAGGTTGTGTTTGGTGCAATTAGGTTGTCCTCTTGATCCCAATTTGATCTTGATTTAGTAGGTTGGTTGAACTGGCTCAATGTGTTCTGGTTTGATGCTTCAATAGCCACTGCCTCTTGCTTTGGGTGAGACTTATGAGATATGGCTTTAGAATCTTGAGAAGCACTTCTCCCATTAGAAGTGTTCTTATGACCTGTGGATCGAGTACCACTTGCACTAGATTGTCGACGCTCCTCCCTTCCTTGAGTTGTCTCTCCGCCTTTAATCCCAAACTTGTAGACTTCGTTGTATCTCCAATAAGGTTGAAGGTTGACGAAGTTGAAAATCTCACGATGAAGCCGACCAAGGTAATGAGCGATGGTTTGCTCCTCCATTCGTAAATACCGCACTGCATCATTAGATGATCAAACTCTTTTGAGTACTCCTCAACAGAGCGATACTCTTGTTTCAAGCGGTGAAACTTGGGAAAAGCATCTCGTGTATAATGCTCCGATAAAAAATTCTTCTTGAGTTCTCTCTTTATTTTCTCTCAAGTTTGTAACTTTTATTTTCCTTCGCGAGCTCGTCGAACTTTGAGTTGCTCCCACCAAATAGATGCATGCTTACTGTGTGAAGACCCGCTCTACCGTATTCAAAGACTTTGTATTCAAGTACTACAATCTTTACTTTGTAGTAATTGGGTACATCTTCGTATTCAAAGACCCGCTCTCCCGTGTGAAGCCAATCAATGAACACATCACGCTACATCCTTCCTTCGAACTTAGGGATATTAGTTTTGATGTCGAGGTACCGGCGGAATTCATGGTTCCTCCGATGTTCTCGATGTAGAGAACCTTCCTCACTAGATGCCCATATACGAGCATTATGAGAAAGGTTGATATTCTCCTCGTCTTCTTGCTCTGAACCGTGACAAGAACCATCTTGTTCCAAAGCTTCGAAACGAGCAAGTCGCTCCTCAAGAAGTCGCACTTGTCTCTGCAAGTCATCATCCTTCTCAACATCCTGCAAAATCACGCTTACGCGTCGGGGGATCCTCCACACGCTGACCACGCCTATGATTGTTAGCCATCTTGAACCTAGGGCTCTGATAGCAATCTGACGCTGGAACTTAGAGGGGGAGTAGAGATAGAACAAACACGACCAGATAAACACTCAATCCGTCGTAGAATCCACCACATCAAACTCAAGCACACTCACCACTATGCGGAATCCACCAATGCAATGGTCGAGTAACGCTTGCCACCACAAGGACTTCACCAACTGCAGCAATCAAGCAACACTCTTCTCTCACATAAAATCCACTTAGGATATAGGAGTAAGATAAGAAAAAATCCTTCTTCTCAATAGAAAATAGAACATTCAACTAAATTTATTTTTTTCCTCATAAAATTGATACATAATTATAGGCCCTCAAAAGACCTTTCAACTTCTCTATACATTAACTCGCTCATTAATTAATTTTATAGAAAAACTAAAAGACACTTCTAGAAATATTAAAAAACACAACCATCATAACTTTTTTTTTAAAAATAAAAAGATTCATAAGAAAACTAAAGGGCACACTAATAATTATGAAGTAATTAAATATTTTATTCACAAGAACGGTGTTAAGATGAATAATAGTCTTTAATACAGACTTTTGAGCGCTTTGATTATTGCTAATACAACCACCATATAATAAACCACAGGAATACAAGAGTTAAAAAATCTATAGTGGTAACTATTCATGTACTGAATAATATAATAATAGCTCAGTTCTCTCTCTATTATATAGAACCAAAAGTATTAAGATCTTTAATTAATAATAATATTATTTTTATATAGAATAACTATAACAAACAAAATTTTCTCGTATATACATACACGCAAAATTCTCAGATATGGTCATAAGTCGTTGTACTACTGAGGAATCTTTAAAAGGATACAGTCTAGTAAGCGTATCTGCCACAAATTAAGATCGATCGTAACCAAGTTACGGGGGGGGAGGGGGGGTGTGTGCATTTTCACGGATATGCTTGCTGTACATTTTGACTCTGCGCGTGATTGAAGCATTGAACCACCGATCCGTCTAACGATATTTTCGCACTGTGTAAACAAATATATATATATCTCATGTCATCAAAGAGATATATGCATCGGTCAAAGCAGAGTTTGCACCTCAACTAACTGCTGTGTATATAGTTGGTGGTACCCATTATGCGTGAGGTGTATACAAGCATCAACATCCAATTAAATTGAAGGGCTTTAATATTGGCACTTTTGGTACATGCACGGGCCGTTTAATTTGCACAGTGAACAAACAAATAGGAGAGACAAACTGAGGCGAAAAATTTATGGGTGAGAAAGCACACGATTTGTCCTACTTGTTAATTGAGACCTTCTGCAGTAAAATTTTTTTTTAAAAAAAAAAAAAATTCAAAGCTAGATATATAGAATGCACTAATTTAGTTTCATATAGCTTGAGAGTAAAAGCTTATGAATTGATATCTTTTTAGGTCTCGAGTCAAGGAATGAATAGAAATGTTGAATACGAATTATTAGGACACCATTTTCTGGTGGCTCAAGCTGTCAGTGAAAAATGGCATCCACCATGTGAAAAAAAAAAAATCATTTCTCTACAATGACTTGAGATATTGTAAGTTACTACTATATATTGGGATAATTTTCATACTTACTGTTTTGCCAACAATTAATTATGCAGAAGTATTTCCAAAACTATCAACTTAATTAATATATGGCCCTCAAATATATATAGAGATTGCAGGAGAACAGTAAGAATTTTTCTTTCTCTTTTTTTGAATTTTTTGAATTTTCTTTTTTTCAAATTCATATATATAAATATAATAATATATATCAATGGATGTCAAATATAAGTAAACATATATGTAAGCCCCCTCAACTAAAGGCCAGTTTTAAATAAAACTCTAAAATTTATCTTTTCATTAATTAAAACAAATTATACATTTTTTTCTTTTTCTTTTTTACTTTTTTGACATAGAATAATAATCAGAATAGTGAAAGATTGATATGTACTAAAACGCTTGGGAATGTTGCTTATATATTATTATCATATATAAATTCTTTTAAAATTATTTATTTAAAAATTAATTAGCTGTAAAATTAAATATTATAACAATCATATCGATCAACTTTTATATTACATTTTAATTTAAATGTCCGCGTCATTTCGCGAGATGATCACAATAACAACAATTTGTCTAAAAATTGTCAGGATTCTCACTTACCACACTTAAATTTTTTTCCTTTTTCTTTTTTTCTTTTTTTTTTTTTGCCACCACGCAACATACATCAGTAGTTTCTCTCATATTTAGTATATCTCACATGGGATTATCTATTTGCCCCTGGACATATTCTCTCTCCACCTTTAATTTGGATGTATATACAAAAAATCTTGTTTGGCACTAATATATATTAATTTTCTTACTTACAGGAGCCCACAATAATTAGAAAATGAAGTGTACAATTAGAGTGTATAATATGTTGGATTATGTAAAGTCATATTCCGAGTCGATATATAGAGTTTGACTCTAATTGGATCTAATCTTGTTCTAAAAGATTAGGGATTCTCTAGGATCACTTTAAAGAGGATTCCTAATAGGATTCCTAAAAGGATTCTTAAGAGGATATATGGTGACTAGAGATGAATCGGACTTGGATGGAAGACTAAAATTGTTTCCTACTAGAATTAGAATTTTAGGGCTATATAAACTCTTGTAGTTAATCTTTAGAGTTTAGAGCCTCATTGTTAGAGGTTTCTCATTATGAGCTTCATTGAAAAATACCCTAATTGAGAGGAAAACGTAGAGAGCTCATGAGAGAGAGTTTCTTGTAATCCAATCTTACTCCTTTGTACTTGTGTGCCGTGGATTAATCGAAGAGCGCATTGAGGTGGTCTTGCCCGTGGACGTAGGTCGACTCATGGTTGGCCGAACCACGTAAATCTTGTGTTCTTGTTTTCTCTTGTTTTCTTTATTGCTTTGTTATCCTCGTGCTTATTTTTCTACGATCGTTCTCGTCTCTTACGTCTACGAAAGATCCTGTTTCCGCTGCGCTCGTGTGCTGTGTGGGTTTGAGGTGTGCTCGGTAACCCCACGGCCGGTCCCCCTTCAATTGGTATCAGAGCGTTTGGTTCTTTGTAGTACGTTGACGGTGAAACGATGGCGGGAAAAGTTACGGCGACGAAGTATGAGGTTCCTCGATTTGATGGAACGAATTTCGCGTTGTGGAAACTGAAGATGCAAGCAATCTTGATTAAAGATGCTTGTGAGATCGCCCTGCAAGGAAAGGAGAAAAAGCCGGAAGGGATGACGGATAAGCTATTTGAAGAGAAAGACAAGATGGCTTTGGCAAACCTATATTTGGCACTTGATGATTCGGTGCTATTCAATGTGGAGACCGAGACTACCGCAAAAGGGATTTGGGATAAATTGAAGAATCTCTATGAAGGAAAGTCATTGGTGAATAAAATTTTCTTGAGACGGCAATTGTACAATCTAAAGATGAAGGACGGGTACCGGTACAAGAGCATCTAAGTTCATTCAACTCTATTGTGAGCAAGCTTGCGGCCCTAGACGTTAGAATCGATGAAGAAGAAAAAGCTAGTATTTTACTTTGTTCGATGCCGGAATCTTGGGATAATTTGATTATGAACTTGAGCCACGTTGAAACCCTTAAGATGGAGTCGGTTGTTGCATCATTACTTACCGAGGAGATGAGACGAAAGTCTAGCCAAGAAAGCTCTTCGGGGGTGGCTATGATAGCACGGGGAAGACCTTTCGAGAGGGAGCGTGGTGATCGAGGGAAGTCAAGATCAAAGTCCAAGGGCAAAAAGAAAGTAAAGTGCTGGAATTGTGGAAAGTCGGGGCACGTGAAGAAGGATTGCCGGGTTAAAGGAGTTGATGGTAAATCCGATTCGAGCAATTTTGAAGGTAACGTAGCCGAAGCGGATGCTAAGTCGGCTAGTTCGGAGGAGGACGGAGATGCGTTGTCCGCATTAGATAGATCCGATCTTATTTATCATTGGATCTTAGATTCGGGAGCGTCGTTCCACATGACTCCCCCTATATAGGGAGTGGTTTCATACTTACAAGTCATGGGATGGTGGAGTTATCTATTTGGGTGACAACACGGCATGTCCGGTGGTTGGAGTGGGAGATGTTCGGATCAAGATGTTTGATGGTATTATTCGAACGGTTTCTAATGTTCGGTATGTTCCTACACTTAGAAAAAGTCTTCTATCACTTGGAATATTTTGCAAACAAGGGCTTAGGTTCGTCGGCGAGAAGGATCATTTGAAGGTATGTCAAGGATGTTTGGTGTTGATGAAAGGAGAGCAAATAGGTGGCCTATATAGATTGGTGGGCGAGACTCAAGTGGGAGAAGCGGTTGTTGCAAGCGCAAAGGTGGAGTCTCCGACGGTGTGGCATCGCCGTTTGGGACACATGAGCGAGCGCGGATTGCAGGTATTATCTAACCGTGAACTTCTTCCGGGTTATAAGTCCGCGCCATTGGATTTCTGTGAAGATTGCATCTACGGAAAGCAACGAAGGTTATCATTCTCTCTATCACATCAAAGAAGTAAGTCGCATCTCGAGTTGATTCATTCGGATACTTGGGAGTCGCCCGATAGTTCGTTGGGCGGGTGTTTTTACTTTGTTTCTTTTATTGATGATTATTCTCGGAAGGCTTGGGTGTATATCCTAAAGCGGAAGTCCGACGTGTTTGAAATTTTTAAAAAGTTTAAAGCTCTTGTGGAAAATGAAAAGGGTTTAAAAATTAAGTGCTTACGTTCCGATAACGGAGGGGAGTATTGTTCAAGAGAATTTGATGAGTTTTGTAGTGAACATGGAATTAAGCGGCACCTCACGGTACCCGGTACACCGCAACAAAATGGTGTAGCGGAGAGGTTAAATAGAACACTCATGGAGAGGGCCCGAAGCATGTTGAGTACTTCAAAACTCGACAAGAGATTTTGGGCGGAAGCCGTAAGCACGGCTTGTTACTTGATCAATCGAGCGCCGACAAAATCACTTGATCTGAAAATTCCTGAAGAAGTCTGGAGCGGCAAGCCCGTTGACTACTCCTATCTTCGTGTCTTTGGATGCGACGCTTATGCGTGGATACCGAAGGAGAAGAGGTCCAAATTGGATAAGAACTCTCGGAGGTGCATATTTCTCGGCTACGCGAAAGGTGTTAAGGGGTATCGATTGTGGGATCCTACTACCCACAAGATTGTCGTAAGCCGTGACGTTGTCTTCAACGAAGGGTCCTTTCAAGGCACCAAGGAAAAGCAAGATGATGAGGCTATGGTTCCAATTGAGCTCTTTGAAGCACGCGATGAGGTGCAAGGTGAGCAAGCACAAGAGGACGAGGAGGTGGTTGATAATGAACCGGACTTGGAGTCTCCGCAATCATCCGAAAATACAAATTCACCGGTGGAGCCACTAGCGGATTCCGGGCGTCCTAGGAGAGTCATTAGACCTCCTGCGAGGTATGATGATTATATTACTTCATTTACTCCTTCTGCTAACTATATTAGTGCATATGTTGCTTTGGCGGAGGAAGATGAGCCGACTTCGTATAAGGAGGCTTGTGAGTCGACCAATGCCGGAAAGTGGCAATGCGCGATGGAGGAGGAGATGGAGTCACTTCGGAAGAACATGACCTGGGAACTTGTTGATTTGCCGAAGGAAAGGAACGCGATCGGATGCCGGTGGGTGTTTAAGGTGAAAAAGGATATGGATGGGAATGTGGAGAGATTCAAGGCGAGGTTGGTGGTGAAGGGTTATGCTCAGAAGCCAGGGATCGACTTCGATGAGATCTTCTCACCGGTGGTTCGTTTTACCACTATTCGAGTTGTTTTGGCGATCGCGGCGATTATGGATTTAGAGCTCGAGCAGATGGATGTAAAAACGGCATTCTTGCATGGTGACCTGGAGGAAGAGATATATATGTCGCAACCGGAAGGCTTTGTCGAAAGAGGCAGGGAGCATTTGGTTTGTCGGTTGAACAAATCGTTGTACGGCTTGAAACAGGCGCCGAGGTGTTGGTACAAGCGATTTGATTCCTTCATTGTGAGTTTGGGTTTTGATAGGCTTGAGGCGGATCATTGTGCATATTTTTGTGGATACAATGACGGGAGCTTCTGTATTTTGCTATTATATGTCGACGATATGGTGGTCGCGGGAAATAGCAAAGGCCGGATATCTACCCTGAAGACTCAGTTAGCCGGTGAGTTCAATATGAAGGACTTAGGAGCCGTGAACCAAATACTCGGGATGAAGGTACTACGGGAGAGAAAGAATAGGAAGGTTTGGCTTTCACAAAAGGGTTATGTGGAGAAGGTTCTGCGGCGCTTCAATATGCAGAACGCAAAGCCAGTTTCTACCCCGTTTCCTATTCATTTAAAATTGTCGGCCGAGCAATCACCGGATACGGAAGCAGAAAAGGCCGACATGGCTCGGGTACCATATTCATCGGCAGTAGGGAGCCTTATGTTTGCCATGGTGTGTACGAGACCCGACATTGCTCAAGCAGTGGGAGTAGTAAGTCGGTATATGGCGAATCCAGGTTGTGAACATTGGAATGCAGTGAAGTGGATCCTCAGGTATTTGAGGGGCACTGCGGATTTCTCACTCTGTTATGGTTCTGCGGGTTTGGAGTGTGTCGGATATGTGGATTCAGATTTTGCAGGAGATAGAGACAGGAGAAAGTCTACTACGGGCTATATTTTCTCTCTATGGGCGGTGGTGCTATTAGCTGGGAGTCGAAGCTTCAGTCCGTAGTCGCTTTGTCGACGACAGAGGCGGAGTATATAGCAGTGGCACATGCTTATAAGGAGGCTATTTGGTTGAAAAGGCTTTTAAGAGAATTGAAGGTGAAGCAAGATGTGATGAGAGTGAATTGTGATAGTCAAAGTGCAATACACTTGGCGAAGAATCCGGCGTTTCACTCTCGGACGAAGCACATTGACATTCGCTATCACTTTGTAAGAGACGTAGTGGATGAGGGTCTTATCTCACTGTTAAAAGTTCATACCGATGCAAATCCAGCAGATATTTTGACGAAGCCAGTGACTCGAGAGAAGTTCAATTGGAGCATTATTTCTCTCGGTCTTGGAGCTACGTGAGGAGAGTGGGAGTTTGGCAAGACTTCCAATCTATTGTTTCATGGTGTTCGGCACATGTCTTTAAGTGGGAGAATTGTTGGATTATGTAAAGTCATATTCCGAGTCGATATATAGAGTTTGACTCTAATTGGATCTAATCTTGTTCTAAAAGATTAGGGATTCTCTAGGATCACTTTAAAGAGGATTCCTAATAGGATTCCTAAAAGGATTCTTAAGAGGATATATGGTGACTAGAGATGAATCGGACTTGGATGGAAGACTAAAATTGTTTCCTACTAGAATTAGAATTTTAGGGCTATATAAACTCTTGTAGTTAATCTTTAGAGTTTAGAGCCTCATTGTTAGAGGTTTCTCATTATGAGCTTCATTGAAAAATACCCTAATTGAGAGGAAAACGTAGAGAGCTCATGAGAGAGAGTTTCTTGTAATCCAATCTTACTCCTTTGTACTTGTGTGCCGTGGATTAATCGAAGAGCGCATTGAGGTGGTCTTGCCCGTGGACGTAGGTCGACTCATGGTTGGCCGAACCACGTAAATCTTGTGTTCTTGTTTTCTCTTGTTTTCTTTATTGCTTTGTTATCCTCGTGCTTATTTTTCTACGATCGTTCTCGTCTCTTACGTCTACGAAAGATCCTGTTTCCGCTGCGCTCGTGTGCTGTGTGGGTTTGAGGTGTGCTCGGTAACCCCACGGCCGGTCCCCCTTCATAATAGCATATTTTGTTTTGCTTTCAATTAATTTCTTGCCCGAAGCATTACACCCAGTGCATCACGCATCTGAGCACTACAGCACATCCAGTGATCCTTGATACGTCTCATACTTCGAATGCATATATAATTCATTTCTTAAACGGAAAAAAAATAATTGTCACTTATCAGATAGTGAAAATTAAATTAATAACAGATGAGTTTGAGCTAGATTAAAGGACAGATATTTTAGGTCCAGTGCATGGAATGCAGACAGTATTTTTCAGATTCATCAGTGACTCAATAAAAAATAAAAATAAAAAAATCAAGTGGTTGATATATGAAATTAAAAGTTTCGAAGTTCGGATAACTTCCAAATGAACCAAAATTTTGGAACATGTCATATGTGCATCGATCTCTGCCACAGTATTATAATGGAGAGGGCCTTTCTCTTCATCTTTGTCCACTTCTTTTTAGTCTCCATTTGAAGTATGTACGTATTACGTACTTCGCACGACATAATATTTAGGAGATGCATTGCTGGTATGTCGATCCCCTCCCAGAGAAAATCGAGACACCTCTTGTTAATGCATTTATGCACTACTATTCACATATTGGCAAAATACGATCATACTCATTATACGAGAAGATTTTTCATAAATTAATTAGCTTAAATCCAAACAAACTGGAATCCAAAAAAAAAGAAAAAGTAAGCCTTGATTGACTTCCCTTGCTGTTTCTTTTCTCTTCTTAAAAAAAAAAAAAATATATATATATATATATATATATATATATATATATATATATATATATATATATATATATATATATCAATACGATAGAGTATGCATGCAACTAATTGGCATTGCAGTCCATACAGCTAAGTAACAGTAACTTTAAAATATATATATATATATATATATATATATATATATATATATATATCCTTACATTAACAAAGAATTTACATTTTGAGAAAGGAAAAATAACAAAGGTAGCAAAACAATTTCTTAAGTAGTTTTTGGCATTATAAATTCTTTTCTTGAAAGTTACTAATATTTCAGTCTGTTCACAATTATATTTTTCTAAAAGCTAGAAATTAAGCGAAAGTTCATATCTGGATCGATGATCTAGCATGGGGAAATATAAGAAAGCTTGACGGGGCCTAATCTGGTTAAAATAAAGTCATTTTAGACCCATTTGACGCACTCGGTGTTGAGTTTATTAAAATGCCCATAACTTTGTATGCAAGTGTATGTTTTGAGCATGCGGTTCAAATTAAGAAACAAGTGGGTCTAAGAATTAATTTTGCAATCTTCGTGGTTCAATCAATATAGACAATAGATTTTTATTTTTATTATTTTTGTGAAATTTTAAGACACAACTATATATATATGTATATATAATGCTGCAGGGTTTCTATAAACACTATATTTTAGCCGAATACTAGTTATTTTCTTGTGTTCTCGACCTTGCATTATTTTCATTCTACATGTTGCCTTTACGACTGATTAACCGCTTTGAAACATTCTCCTTATAATTTTTGTTGTTGTTGTTGCTCTGATTGCAACTACAAAAAAGCTGTGATGATGCCTACCACCACCAGCGATGATATATATTGAGCAACGATTTCATAATAAACAAATTGTTAGATGTGCCTCAAAATTCTGGTTATCGACTTCGATTTTGTGTCCCTCATTCGCCGACAATTTTGCGGTGCGACAAATTTGGAAAA
Source organism: Puya raimondii (assembly GCA_016920855.1). NCBI lineage: Eukaryota > Viridiplantae > Streptophyta > Magnoliopsida > Poales > Bromeliaceae > Puya > Puya raimondii. The sequence goes on along the minus strand of JABWPP010000050.1, from coordinate 212,458,994 downwards.
AAATTTGTGAAGAAAAAATTGGATGTCTGTGGTGAATAGCGGAGGGTTCAGGCCGATAGGCCCAAGCTTGTTTAGGAATTTCCTTTGTCTTTTGCCCTAGACGCGATGCAGTGTATTATACTCACAAAATTTTGTACTTTCTTTTTCATAGTGAAGTTCTCTCCTCCTTCGTTTATGATTTTTTTTCCTACAAAGAATTTTCACGTAAATCTTTATATTCTATTTATTTTATTATTTTTGTTTTTGACTACTTTGCGATGGCCTTTTGTTGTATATGTTTGTGCGCTCATCCTAATATCAAAGTGAAGGTAATTTTATGTTACCTAGCGGCCAGATATATTCTGCAGACGATAATTAATTATGCAGCATAAAAACTCTTTACTATGTGATGATCATAATGTAACAATAGTGTGTCAGGTTATAAATTTATTACCTATTGATATACTGGCAAAAGAGATGGGTCAACGAAAATCAAATCTTGTGCTATGACGAGACAGCTATGTTTCGAAAATAGACTCATCCCTGCAGGTGCGTACGCATGAGGGTGTGTTTGTCTTTGTTCGCATATACTATATATATAGAGAGAGAGAGAGCTAGGCTGGTATACTATCGGTAGTATGGAGGCCTCCGTATTATCAAGGTGTTTTCAATGATGCGGCTTTCAAATCGACGATCGGCTCCATTAGACTTGATATACACTATTGAAAGTATTTGAAAACTAAATTTCATAAGTTTTCAACATTATTTGGCTAGTGATCGAAAGGTCTCAAAATCGACAATTTTAATGGTCGATGTGATGCATTTGTGAATTTAACAGTGTAAAACAATCCAAATATGATGAAATTTTTATACAATTTTTTTTCACTATGTAAAGTAAGATCAGTACCTCTTACTTAAATTCAAGTCTTTTATCATCATTTTTTATAAAAATTTTATTTTCAGTCGTTTATTTTTAGACTACTCGTTTAATAGATAAATGATGTAAAAAAATTATGAAATTTAATTTTCAAATACTTTCAATAGTATAGATCAAGTTTAATGGAGCCGATCGTCGATTTGAAAGCCACATCACTGAAAACAACTTGGTAGCATGGAGGCTTTCGTGCTACCGATAGTATACCAGCCGGACTCTATATATATATATATATATATATATATGTAGATATCGAGTTTTCGCCATTAGATTCATCCCTTTGATCATTTCCACCCATTAGATCATATTATTCAACCAACCACCTACTCAACTCTAGGGGACCACTATCATCCTAACCGTGGACCACTATCTTCCTAACCGCACATCCTTTCATCCACGGACCGAAAATCTCATAGCACCAAGTGCTTGATACTATATATATATAGAGAGAGAGAGAAAAAAAAAGCCCGGCTACTATACTATCGATAGCACCAAGCGCTTGGTGCTACTGAGTTTTCTGCTGTTAGATCTAACCCTTTGACCATTTTCCACCCCTTATATCATACTATTCAACCAACCACCCATTCAACCCTAGGAGACCAATAACATCCTAACCATACATCCCTTCGTCCAAGGGTAGAAAGCCTAATAGCACCAATGACTTGGTGTTATTTATAGTATAGTAGCCTAGTTCTATATATATATAGAGAGAGAGAGAGACAGAGAGAGTCCAGCTACAATGCTATCAATAGCACCAAGCACTTGGTGCTACCAAGTTTTTCGCCGTTTAATCTACCCCTTTAACCATTTCCACCCATTAGATTATACTATTGCACCAACCACCCACTAAATCCTAGGGGACCACTATCATCCTAACTGCATATCCCATCTCCATGGGCTGAAAACCTAATAGCACCAACGACTTTGTGCTATAAATAGTATTCTAGCCTAGTTTTCTCTCTCTATATATAAAGAATTGATCTAAAATACTTCTAAAAGCACAAAGTCATTGGTGCTTGTGGATTTTCAACCCTTGAAGGGTTGTGTGAATAGGATGATAGTGGTCCTCTTAGCGTTTAGTGCTGGTTAATGGAATAGTATATATGATCGACGGGTAGATCTAATGGTGAAAAAATTGGCAGCACCAAATACCTGATGTATTAGAAGAACTAGAGCCGGGCTCTCCTCCCTCTCCCCCTCTCTCTCTCTCTCTCTCTCTCTCTATATATATATATATATATATATATATATATAATTGAGTCCTATGATTTTAAAAGTACCAAGTTATTAGTGCTTATAAATTTTTGGCCGTTGGATGAAGATTTGGATTGTCAGGATGATAGTGGTCTCCTAGGGTTGAGTTGGGTGATTGGTGAAATAGCATGATCTAAGAGGTGGAACTGGTTAAATGGATAGATCTAACGGTGGAAAACTTACAAGCACCAAGTGCTTGATGCTTTTAAAAGCACCATAGCCGGACTCTCTCTCTCTCTCTCTCTCTCTCTCTCTCTCTCTCTCTCTCTCTCTCTCTCTCTCTCTCTCTCTCTCTCTCTCTCTCTCTTTATATATATGTGTGTGTGTGTGTGTGTGTGTATAGTACTTCTCCCGTGCTTTTTGAAAGCATGGAAGCCTCCGTGCTTGTAAGCTTTTTTTTAATGATGGAGCATCCGATTCGACGATGAATTTCGTTAGGAATGATTTATGTTATTAAAACTGTTCAGAAAATAAATTTTATAATTTTTCGACATCATTTACCAAGTGATCAAAGGAGATCAAAAGGTCTAAAAAATGACTATTTTAATGGCTGATGTGGCATGATTGTAAGTTCAACAATACTGAACAATCCAAATTAGCTGAAATTTTAATAGAAAATTTTACTTGCCATCAAGAGCAAGATCAATATTCCGATTTGAAATTTATGTATTTTATCACTACTTTTTATCGAATTCTTATTTTCAACTGTTCATTTTGATGTTACTCATTCACTAGGCGAGTGAAGTCAAAATATTATAAAATTTGATTTCTAGATAACTTCAATATTGTAGATGATGTCTAACAGAACCGATTCTCAAATCGGATGTCCCATCATCGAAACAACTTATAAATACGAAGGTTTCCGTACTTTCAAAAACATAGTAGCATAATTCTCCCTCTATATAAATAGTGTTGATATGTAACTCAAACGGGTAATCAAATTTTCATTTGTAACTTTTGGGTTAGTCCTTTACATTAGGAAGGCGCGCGTTCTCACAACCATCCGTGCGAAACATGTCTACGACCGCTGAAGGGCCACTGATTTTCATTATATAATTAATCACTATTAATTTATTGCACATTCTGGTGTCTTAACCACACGGAACGGTTACAGCTGCATGTTCTCGTACATTGTTGTGCATGCCGAGCTAAAATTGTACATGAACGTTTTGCAATTCTCTTGTCCATAGCCAGGTCTCAACATGACTGTGCATGCTTACCTTGAAAATAACTGAGAATAGTACAAACCGAATAAAATTAATGTTAAAATAATGTTAGAGAACAGTAAATTCAAAGTTAAATGTTAAGCCTTCTAACATATATATTTTTAGAACTCCTTATCCAATATCCTGTAGGGTTTAGCTAACTATTTTTAGTGAAAAAAAAAAAAATTGTTATGACTTTAGAAAAAGATGGCTTTTGCATTAGTAAAATTATCGGACTATAACGCAGAGTAAATTGTAGATATAGCACAAGTTAAATTTAGATCTTGCTATGTCGTGCTCTCATCAACATCTTCTAACTTTATGCTAGGAACTTTGGAAAAAGTTTGCCCAAGGACTAAATGCAACAACCACGGTTGCACAACCTGTCACTCTCTCTCTCTCTCTCTCTCTCTCTCTCTCTCTCTCTCTCTCTCTCTCTCTCTCTCTCTCTCTCTTAAAAACAACAGATACAATCAACCATTTCTTCCTATAACCCAGATCCATCCATTGTACTCGGTGGAAACCTCAAAAGAGAACGAACACCTTTCCCATAAGCCCGTCCCAAGAAAGAAGAAGAAGAACAAACAACAAACCTCATATAGCTATATAGTGTCCTTTCACATGTCCTCCCCCTTCTTTTCAGCTTGTTTTTCTCTTTAGCTCTACACGCTTTTCTTCTTGGAGTCCTTTCTTGACGTGTGAAGATGATGAACGTACCTGATTCCGCCGAGTCTTTTGTCCCTTCCATCATAACCCTAGCTGGGATGGAAGATACCACCATGCAAAGAGATCATCATCAGCTATGGCCATTAGAGGCCAGCAGCCAACAAATAAGTAGCAACTCCATAGCTACCCTCTCCAACAGCATCATCGCTACTCCCCATACGCCCGATCTCCAATTCCAGCCCTATTCACAATATCTCCACGAGTACCCGCAGTTCCAACAAACCAACTTCCAGTTATATTACCCTCCACAGCCTTCGATCTCGTCCGACTACAATTTCACCGGCCTAGCAAGGCCTGTGGAGGATCAAGTCGGTATAGCTCCGACCCCCCAGCTAGGGTTAGGGTTGAACCTCGGATACGGGTCCTACTTTCCATCGAGGGACGTGCTCTTCCGATCGAGGTGGGGTTATCCTTTCGCACACCACCAGCCGCCACGCTGTCAGGCAGACGGGTGCAGGGCCGATCTCTCTCGGGCCAAGCGCTACCATCGGAGGCACAAGGTGTGCGAGTTCCATGCAAAAGCCGCCGTGGTTGTCATAAATGGAGGTCTGCAGCAGAGATTCTGCCAGCAATGCAGCCGGTGAGCAGGCTATGGCGCCTGATTCTATTCTAGAGCAAGCTAGATGATATATATATATATATATATATATATATATATATTTTTTTTTTCAGTACACCTCTCTTTTATTTCGCTTCCCCCGTTTCTTTGTTTCCAATTGACTTTGTAGGTTTAGAGATTAGTTTCTTTGTCCGAAACAGAAATTTTTTGCTTATTTACTTGTTTTTGCTTCTTCAAGTTAATTCTTATAGATCGCTAGCTGCAGTTGGTGAAGTTGTGCATAACAGTTTGCAAATTGATACTTAAAGTTGATACATAGTTATTTAGTTTAAATTCATATCATTCCCTTTGAAAATCTTCGACGTTTTGAGAAGTCTTGAGAAAATGTTGCTTTGATCTCTATCCACGAGGTTTCTGTTGCCTAAAAGAAAACTTCAGGTTAGGGTTTTGGTTTTTCATAATTCCTCGGTCGATGTGATGCATTATTATACTTCCACTGCTTGCCGGAGTGCTTAGATCTCTTTCTTAACTCCATAAAGAGCTAGCTTTCTTTTATGCTGGTATAGAGTTGCAATGTTAAACTCCATATTTAGTTGTCTGTTGCCTTTTTAACTTAAGTGGAATCTTATAGGTGCACTGTTAGCTAGGGATACACTGTTAATTAATGTTGCTAATGTTGGAAAGAAAGCTTAGTTTAATTTTGTGCAACTGTTAGGGTGGATCTACGGTAAGCATCTGTGGTTAAATTCTTCTTCACTAATCAAAAAGCTTTTCTTTCTTTTTCTTTTTTTTTTTTAATCCCCTTTTGTTTGTTTGTTTTTTTTTTTTTTAAATCTCTTAGAAAATCTGCACGTTGTTGTTTGCTCAAAACCTATGCCTGACCATTTATATATTCCGGCCTTCTGCTAACTTGATCAGATTTCACTCATTGGAAGAGTTTGACGACAACAAGAAGAGCTGCAGAAAGCGGTTAGCTGACCACAACCGCCGCCGGAGGAAGCTGAAACCAGCATCGGCCGCAGCGAGCACTGCATCTCCCGCCGGCGCCGGAACACAAAAGAGGAAGCTAGCTAACAAAACAGTCACGAAAAGCAGTAAACAACTGAACTCTAACACATAATTCCCTCTCTCTAATTCCAAGCTTTGTTACTACAGAATAATTAATTCCTCGTTTCTTAGAACTTCTTACTCTTATATATATGTGCATGAGCAGCAAATACAAAGGCTTGCACTGGTAGTGCCTCCACTTCTTTCCCTGTTAACTCAACCATGGAGGGGCAACAGCAACAACAACTACAGCAACCAAATAGAGAGATTCAACTGAAGAACGGCCCATCTTTGTCTCTGGGAGGGGTTGAAGAAGTAAACAAGGCAGGAGCCTTTATTACTGCATCAGCCTCTCAAGGCCATTTCTGCAATCAAGGCGCATCTCCGTTATTCCATGCAACTAGTTACAACATTTATTCAGAGGGGAACGTGTCCTCAGTGCAGCAACAGTTGCAAAACCAGTTGCCCTCCTCTCGCGATCATCAGGCCCCCTCCGTGGACTGCTACTTAGCCCACCAGAGCGTCTCTTGCTGTAGCTCCAATGAGACATCTCGTCACTCCCAGTCGACTACTGATCACGGAGGGCACTCCAATTTGGCTAGCTACCAGCACCAAAGTAATATCCTCCAGTTGAGACAAGCCATGTTGGAGCTGGATTTCCTGTGATTGATGTACGTCCGAATTAATCAGGTTGTGCTATCAAGGCCTAAATTGGGAATACTTCCTGTATGGCAGCTATTTTTGATGCTTTAGAGCTTTAAAAAAAATACCATAAAATATGAAAGATCACCACCCTCTTCCGATTATCTAACGCATTGAAATGGTGGTGAGACCTTGCGTTGAGCAACCACCTGACTCTATATATATATATATATATATATATATATATATATATATATATATATATATATATATAGGAGGAGGATGAAGCTATAAAGCGTTTTCATATTATGTGGAGCTATAAAGCGACGAAGTGGCTGTTATAACTAGGAAGCATTACCGAACTATGCCAAAGTTGATTCGTTTAGCCTATTTCCCTCTCCTTTTTTTCTCGCTATATTATCAATTTCTCGTGGTATTATCAATCTCCAGTGTGGTAATAATATATATGTTTCTATTTATGTAGAACACTATGCATGTAATAGTTACTAATGTTGTAATGAACTTGACAAGTTGAATGTAGAATTTCCCTATTTCCCTTTAGTCCTTTACCTATACTAGTGTAGGAGTTTGGGAAGGGAAATCCAAAATGATATATATAGCGAGAGCTCTAGCTATTGATATTAGGCAGCGCGGTATGATAGTCAGAATGTATAAATTTAACTCTATTCTTCTAGTTGTAGGAACTTTACTTTATGATGGCGGAGAACTGTATATTATGCCGTTCTGACAATGAACTTATGTAAGAATCAAAAGAAAATAAGCGAGAAAGTCGTAGGCACTTTTACAAGCATCTGCAATGCGTAGAATGATATGGCAGTTTAGAAAGGATCCCTTTCTTGTATCATCTCACACTAAAAGCAGCTATGGGTAGTAGAGCAATTTTTTTCTTCGTATTGAAAGAAAATAAATAGATATATATTACTACCTATGGGGCCAGCTGGGCCATCTGAAAATCATAAAACAATTTGGAGTTGATAATGTAATTCATTGTATTGATCTAATGGTGTTTGAACATTATTGTACCTCTATAATTACTGAGGAAACTCTCAGTGCATAAACTGCATTATTTAACAACTATGACTTTCACTACATTAATTATCCTTTAAAATATAAGATTCAGTAGATTTGCTAAAGTGCCTAAGTTATCATTGGACAATTTCGAAGAACATTTGTTACCAACTCCTTCAATGTGCATTAAGTCTCTACTAAAGTGATGATGCAACTCGTAAATCTTTTGTTACAATAGTTGACATATTGATGTAGATGATTTGGCATTAGGATACATATAAAAGTTGGACGCAAACAAATCTACATGGAAGAAAATCAAGAGACAACCCATATGATAAAATTTGGCGACACAGCACTCGCCGTGTCTGTAAGCACAAGGACGGACGCGAGAGACAGAAGAATTTTCTTCTAAAACAACAATAAGCTATTAGGAAAAGTTTCCATTACGAAACCCTAGCCTTTATATAAAGGCATTCACTTAAACCTAATTAATTCAGAACAAAATTAGAATATAGTAGAATCCTGACCTCGATATTGTAGAATTCCAACCTAATTAATTCAGAACAACAAAAGAAACGACACAAAACTTTGTTTTAAAAAAATAATAAAAAAAACTTATATTGCAAATTTGGGGGCCTAAGTGAGTGAATTTGGGTCCAAAACTGGGTCGAAATAGCAAAGCATTTTGGGAAATAGTCTTTCGGTGCTATGACTTGGTGATATTGAGATTACAGATAAGAGAGGGATCAATTCAATTTAAAACCTACAAAACAAGAATTAGGATTAATGCATGCCTCTCAAAGAGTTATTTTCAGATTGGAATCGTGTAGGTTATGTAAACCTAAAATCTAATAGGGAAGATTAGCAAATAGAGGGAGGGTGAATAGGTGAAACATGTAAAACACAATAAACTTGCACAGGAAATACCATATTTAACGAAAGGAGGTACCGAGTTGATAACCCATATTGCCTTCGTTAAAAGTCAATAATGACGAAAAGTTCATCTGTCGTGAACTGTCGTAAAAACTTCCTTCGTTAAAAATAGTCACGACCAAAATGAACTGATAGTCATTATATACTATTAACGACCGCATTATTTCGTCGTTATTTAATTATATTAGTAACCGCTCTGTTTACAATAACGACCAGTTATACCATCGTAATAGATATTACAAAAACTATATGATAGATATGTCTCGAATTCTAAATTGTAAGGTTTCATAATCCTATTCTGTTTTAGTTATCCTATTAAGTTAAGTTTAGATTATGCCTAATCTAGTTAAGATATTTTTAATCTTAGTGGATTTGTATTCCTAATCGTATTAGGATTTAGCCACTATTATAAATATACACTTTATTCTATTGATTTTGGTGCGGCAGTTGAGGAGAATTATGGCTGTATTTTTGGAACTAGGGTTTTGTGAGAGAGGCATATTTTATACTCCACTTTGATTATAATGAAGATCGCCACTACGTCTTCGCCCATGGATGTAGGCCAGTGGCCAAACCACGTAAATATTATGTGCTTTATTTTTCTTCTCTCTTTCTCGATGCTCTTTTGGTATTTTCGCGCCCATTAAACTAGATCTTTTTCGGTTTTATTCTAACACTATAATTATCCAATTCATAGTGTTAACTATCTTTTTCGCGCCCGTTTCATCGCCAGTATAACTAATGACCATATTTTCTATCGTTAAAAGAATTTCATAAGTAGAAGAAGATAAAATAACAAGGACCATTCTTCCTGCGGTTAATGGCCAAATATTGCATTTGGATGTTTTATTTTTGGCCATTTATTTAACCACATAAATAATTTACATACACAATGATATATATATATATATATATATATCATTGTGTATATACAAACTTATAGCAAATCCACAATTTGTAAACTTGTAATAAAACTTCATTAAATGTCACGCCCCGCCGGGCCTTTAACACCAACTAGGTGGAAAGGATAACCGCACGGGCGCATGCCCCAGACCCGCCGAACGGATAGAGTCTTTTCTACCCGCCCAAGGCGTCACAACACAAGCTTATCCACAATGTTCCAACTAGGAACGGAGTACAAGAGTTGCACAAGGAAAGCATCAACATAAAGAAGTTCTACTTCTATTACATCACATTGCACATTTATACATGCCCAATTTTTTTCTTTTCATTCCATACACCATGTTCCAAAACGATGGAATATACAGTTTTCATACATAAAATGAAAATCCTCTATGCTATCATAATCCAAAACTATGGGTACACTCTAAATATCACCAAAATAGAAAGGCCGCTATCTAGAGAGCTAAACCCTTGCCTCGCTCCGCCGCCTCACTCGCGGAAGGACCTGAAAAATGTGGGGTGAGAACTATAAACATAGTTCCCAGTGGGTAAGGCCACCCAAGAGAGAAGCTCGACCCACCAGGTCCAAAGAAACACCATATGCATAAGTTAGATCACATATAACTATGCAACAATTATTTACATGCTTGTAAATAAACATAAAGGATGCAACCAAATGAAATATAAATTATCATTCTCTCCTAGGTTCATCCTATGTCTCACATTGACTAAGTTCATTTACTTGTCATTTACTTTTGGTTTCGGAATCGCCGTCTCACCATAATTGTTCCAACATCCAAGGAGTGAACTCGTCACCTCCTAGTTCGAGTAGCGAACTCGTCGCATACTCGGGATAGCAAAATCGTCGCATACCCCGTCTCAACACCGCCATCGCATGGCATGGATAGCGAACTCGTCGCATACCCGGGATAGCAACCTCGTCGCACATCCCATCTCGACACCGCCAACTCAGGGCGTGGTAGCGAAATCGTCGCCTACCCGGGATAGCAAACTCGTCGCACATCCCGTGTCGACACCGCCAACTCGTGGCATGGTAGCGAAATCGTCGCCTACCCGGGATAGCAAAATCGTCGCACATCCCGCTTAACACCGCCAACTCATGGCATGGTAGCGAAATCGTCGCCTACCCGGGATAGCAAAATCGTCGCACATCCCGTTGTTCACATTTTTCACTTGTCAACCTAAGTCTCATGACCTTAGGTTCAAGTCACTAAGTCTCACCTATGTTCAATGACACTAGGTTCACTTTCTCGTTCTCAACCTAGGTTCCATGACTCTAGGTTTCAATCTCATGTCCAACCTATGTTCAATGACACTAGGTTTCAATCTCACATGTTCCAACCTATGTTCAATGACATTAGGTTTAAATCTCACATGTTCCAACCTATGTTCAATAACACTAGGTTCTATTCACACATGCAACCATGCAACAAGTATAGATAATTGAATTATACTTGAATTCTATATCATGCAATAGGAGTCATTTCTCTACCTATCATGATTTTTACCTTTGCCAACATACAAATTCTAGGGTTCACAACACATACCATTTTATCTTTAAATGGATATTTACCCTAGACATGGAAGTGACCTAATCACTTCGGTAAACACAAACCCACCTCAAGAGCTTTCAAATCCTTGTATTCTTCAAGCTCCTAAGTGTCCAAGCCTTGAGTTCTTGCTTCAACCCAATATTCTACAAGAAAACGGTTCGTTACTCGTTACGAACCCCTAAATCAACTCAATACATGAAATCAAGTGTTCCAACATGATTTCCTATGCCTCAATTGCAATTATCGAAGGTCCAAATATTTTTAGAACCTCTCATTGCAAAAATCCTCATTCTACCTAGGGTTTGCATGCATGCAAGCCAAACCCTAGATTTCATGGCCAATCTCCCACCATTTGTGGTTTAGGTTGCCAAGGGTTCCCAAAAACCTCATAACAAAGGATTAAATCCAAGGTTTGAACCCAAAACGTGAGGTACTAACCTTAATCACGAAATCCCCAAGCTCCTTCTTGCACCAAGAAGCTTCTTTTCTCCTTTGGAAGCTTTTTCCAAGGTCAATCCACCCTTTTCTCCAAGTTTTGGAGGAATCTCTAGAGAGAGAAAGTGGAGAAGATGAAGAGGAGAAGTGGAGAAGAAGATCACTGAGAAAGGGGGTGTTCCCTGCCTTTCAAACCCTCCTTTGAGTGTGAAAAGACCAAATTGCCCTTCCCACACTTAACACTCTCAACCAGCCCAAACTGGGCACTGTATACCGGTATGTGCATATGCATACCGGTATACGGGTGTTGGTTCCGGTATACCTCGGAGATTCCGCAGAACCCGAGAGCTAGATTTATTGTTTCGACCATCACATACCGGTATTCCCCTTCACATACCGGTATACTCTGAAAAATTCTGCAAAACCCGAGAGTTGGGTTTTCGGTCTCAACATGGCATTCCTGTATACTCATCACATACCGGTACTAATCACTTCAGTACCGGTATTAGCTTCACATACCGGAATCCAAATGCAGAATTTACAACATCTGCAGTTTTAACTTATCGAAGTCCGTTTTCACGCCTCTTTTGCGCCGAAAACACTTCGCACAAGTCTCAAACAGGGCCGAAGCCTCACCCATAGCCTCACATGCTATTTTTCCACCGAAACTCCACAATTTGTAGAAGTTCGGTACGGCGCACTGAAATTCAGTGTACTACATTCCTCCCTCCTTAAAGAGAGTTTCGGCCGCGAAACTAAATCATACCTCAGCTGGACTCAGCGAAGAGGTAAGAAAACCGCTCCCTCATTGAGCTTTCCAATTCCCACGTAGCTTCGCGCTCACCGTGATTCGTCCATTGTACCTTTACATAGGGAATTTCACGGTTCCTCAAACTTTTCACCTCGCGATCCATGATACATAAGGGAAACTCCTCATAGGTCATATCCTCATGAAGCTCCATAGGCACATACTCGAGGACGTGCGTCGGATCATACACGTACTTGCGGAGGGTCGATACATGGAACACATTGTGTATCCCCGCAAGTTTTGGTGGCAAAGCTAGCCGGTACGCCACGGATCCCACACGCTCCAAAACCTCATAAGGTCCAATGTAACGGGGACTTAACTTACCCCGAACACCAAACCGCTTCACCCCTCTCATGGGTGATACTTTCAAGAAGACGCGGTCTCCTACCGTGAATTCCAAATCTCGTCGACGTCGATCCGCATAACTCTTTTCTCTAGATTGCGCCGTCGATAAGCGTTCGCGTGCCAAGCGGACCTTTTCTCTGCTTCACGCAACACGTCCGGTCCTAAGACCCTTTTCTCGCCGACTTCGCTCCAATGAATAGGAGAGCGGCATTTCCTCCCGTACAAGGCCTCAAAAGGTGCCATACCGATGCTAGATTGATAGCTATTATTGTAAGCAAATTCAGCCATCGGTAAGTGAGTAGGCCATGCACCTTTGAAGTCCAACACACACGCTCGTAGCATATCTTCCAAAATCTGAATTGTTCTTTCCGATTGGCCGTCGGTTTGAGGATGAAATGCTGAACTGAAATCGAGCCGTGTACCCAAAGCTTCTTGCAAGCTTTTCCAAAAATGCGATGTGAAACGGGGATCTCGATCTGAAACTATCGAGGTCGGGACCCGTGCAACCGCACAATCTCGTCCAGGTAGACTTGCGCTAACTTGTCTCCCGACCAAGTGGTGTGGATAGGCAAAAAGTGTGCCGACTTTGTCAAACGATCCACCACCACCCAAATCGTGTCGTGGCCACCTAGCGATCGAGGTGTAGTACTCGAAAATTTTCATGAATTAGGGTTTCTGGACTTGGCAAGATTCGGGCGCCCGGAAGTGGTGAAGTGGACGCCCGAAAGAAGTGGACCCTGTTGCATTTTGTGGACGATCCGGTTGTGGCCGACGGAGATCGGATCTGGATGCATGAACCGGACGCCCGGACGGAGGATCCGGTTTGAGTTGTGACGTGGAGAGCCACGTGTCGCGACGCAGGACACGTGTCGATCGCCGGAGACACACCGCCCACCGCCTGCTGACCGCCGACCGACCGCTTGAGCACACGACGACACCTGTACGGCAGGGTTTCCGGACGCCCGGAAGTTGTAAAGTGGGCGCCCGAAAGTGGGATTTTGGGAGCCTACGCCCGGAAGTTGTAAAGTGGGCGCCCGAAAGTGGGATTTTGGGAGCCTATAAATAGGTGAGTCCCTGATGGTTTTTGGTGCATTTCCACTTCGTATGATCCCTATTTCTAGAGAGAGAAAGTGGGTTTAGGGCCATGTGTTGGCATAGTTTGTAACCCTGCTTGCTCTCTTCTACTCTGCTGATCTGATCTGGTGCCAAGCCGTTATTCTGCTGGAGATAGCAGTTTCCTTGGAGGTTTTGACAGATCGGGGTGCTGCCGGAGTCGTTATCTTGGAGGGTTGGATCTGAGGATATTGTCCTTTCCCCACCGTGGTTGGATTAGCTTTTCAGGTGGGTTGATGTTTGCCAGATTCAGTGGACTTCCTCCTACGTGTTTTATCTCATGTTAGCATAATATGATATGATGTTGTTTGGATTATGTTAGCATGATTGGATTATGATATGTGAATATTGGATTATGATATTGGGATTATGATAGTATGCCATGCTAAGATTATGTAGAGATGCCATGTTAGGGTGAGACTGATCTATAGACTGCATGGGCATGTTATGATCTTAGATGTGCTAATGATATGTATGTGAGCATGCATTTCTTTGTATCCTTGTTGCATGATTGGACCTACACCTATTCTGTTGATTCCTTGTACCAGTTGTTGTACATGTAGTGTAGGTGATCATGTTGTGGCTCGTGCTATGTTGTTGTACCTCCTCTTTGTGGTAGAGTTGAGATTGATTGTGAGCACTGGAGCATTGATTGTGCCGAGGGCACGTGGTTCTTTGTGAGAGCATGGATTGGGTCATACTTGTTGATTATCCTTTGTGGTGCCGAGGGCACAGTGGATTGGGTCTTACTTGTTGACTATTCTTTGAGGTGCCGAGGGCACATGATCCTTTGTTGACCCAGTCGTGTCGATCATATACCTGCGGGTGCTTGGCGGATACTATGGTTGTACTTTGCTCGGTTGGGTCGCTCCCACGAGTACCACTCTAGAGTTGGCATGTTCCGTACAGAGGATTGTACGAGGAACTAGTGACAGATGGTGTTCCTGTCCTAGTTGGGCTCCCTATTGTGTTGAGCAGCTCCCTATTGTGTTGAGCGGGATCAGGCCGCAGGTATGGTATTGTATTGAGAGGTATTGTATGGCGAGAGCTAGGTACAGATGGGGTTCCTGTACTAGCTGGTTCGCAGGTATTGTATTGTGTATGTTAGTCCTCATTTGGTATATTCAGTTCATTGGTATTTCATACTGACAGTTGAGCTTTGTGCATAGTAGTGGTAGTATATCTCCTACTCTTTTATTGCTCTATACATATCTCTTGAGATTGAGGACTTAGTGGGCAGACCGCTGAGGCTGGTGGCGGTACCCACTGAGGACTACTTGATTGATAGTAGTTCTCACACCCATTGGTGACATCTTTTTGCAGAGTTCTTCCCCAGTCATGCATACTGAGCGCGGAAAGGAGACCGTCGGGTAGAGCTATTCCCCGGATACTTGGCTAGAGGTATACCCATTTTGGATAGATGGTTGAGTCTGTACATACAGTATGATTGTGATATCAGTGTTGTATATGAGAGTTTTATGTGAGAGTTATGGATGATGTATGTACAGTGATCTTTTGATATATTATATAGCAGCTCTGTTGATACCTTTAGCTCTGTGTGTTTGATTGTGGATGTTGTATCGCTTCGTATACACGGTAGAGATACTGTGTATGCGGCGGATCTGGTCATGCGCCTGGGAAGAGGTAACCCGGGGCGTGACACGAGGTAAGCCCACAACAAAGTCCATTGCGATATTCTCCCACTCCCAAACTGGAATGGGCAATCCTTGCAATTTTTCCGCCGGAAAGCGACGCTCGGCCTTCACTTGTTGGCATACTAAGCATTGTGCCACAAAGCGTCCCACATCAAGTTTCATCCCCGGCCACCAATAATGCAATTTGAGATCCTTGTACATTTTGGTGCCGCCCGGGTGAATCGCATAGGGGGAAGTGTGAGCTTCTTTCAAGATCTCCCCCCGAATGTCCTCAACTTTTGGCACGCACAATCGATTTCGAAACCGAATGGCGCCCTGCGAGTCCACATGAAAATCACCGGCGCGCTCTCGATCGTACCCCGCACCTTTTGGAGTTCCGGATCACCGAATTGCTTTTCTTTTATTTGCTCCAACAAGGTCGGCCACACCTCGAGACTCATAAGTTTAGCGGGGACGCCCGGGGCCACGACTTCCAAGTCAAACCGGCCCATTTCTTTGATCAACGGCATTTGTCCCGTCATCTCAATCGCGAAGTTCTCCACGGATTTTCTACTGAGCGCATCGGCCACCACATTGGCTCTACCGGGGTGGTACAAGATGGTTAAGTCGTAATCTTTTATTAACTCCAACCATCTCCGTTGCCTCAAGTTCAACTCCTTCTGAGTGAATAAATACTTTAAGCTTTTGTGATCCGTGTAAACCTCACAATGTTCCCCGTATAAATAGTGTCTCCACAACTTAAGTGCGAAAACCACCGCCGCGAGTTCTAAGTCGTGGGTGGGGTAATTCTGCTCATAGCTCTTTAGCTGTCGAGAGGCATATGCTATTACTTGTCCTCTTTGCATAAGCACACACCCAAGCCACGCCGTGATGCATCACTATACACCACAAAGCCCTCCCCCGCAATCGGCAAGGCGAGAACCGGAGCCGAAGTCAACCTTTCCTTTAGCTCCTTAAAGCTTTGGTCGCATTCCTCGCTCCAAATATATTTGGCTCCCTTGCGGGTAAGACGCGTTAGTGGACCGGAGATTTTTGAAAATCCCTCCACGAACCGCCGATAGTATCCCGCAAGACCCAAAAAGCTTCGCACCTCCGTGACATTGGTCGGGCGAGGCCAATCTTTGATTGCCTCAACTTTCATAGGGTCCACCGATACTCCTCCCGCGGAAATTACGTGACCCAAGAAAGCGACCTCACGGATCCAAAATTCGCACTTTTTCAACTTGGCGAATAACTCTTTCTCTCGAAGAACTTGAAGCACAATCCTCAGGTGCTCTTTATGTTCCTCTTCACTCCGAGAGTAGACAAGAATGTCATCAATGAACACCACCACGAATCGATCTAGTAGTGGTTTGAACACACGGTTCATTAGGTCCATGAACGCTGCCGGGGCATTGGTAAGCCCAAAAGGCATAACCGTGAATTCATAATGTCCATACCGCGTTCTAAACGCGGTCTTATGCACGTCCTCCGGTTTGATCTTCAATTGGTGATAACCGGATTGCAAATCAATCTTTGAGTACACCCGAGACCCTTGCAACTGATCGAACAAGTCATCAATTCGCGGTAACGGGTACTTATTCTTGACGGTCACTTTGTTCAACTCGCGGTAATCCACACACAACCGCAGCGAACCGTCCTTTTTCCTCACAAATAGAACAGGGGCTCCCCAAGGTGACACACTTGGCTTTACGAAACCCTTGTCCATTAAATCTTGCAATTGTGCTTTCAACTCCTTTAGTTCCGCGGGTGCCATCCTGTACGGGGCCTTAGAGATCGGCGCCGTACCCGGGAGCAAATCAATTACGAATTCTATTTCCCGATCCGGTGGCATTCCGGGCAACTCCGTCGGAAACACATCCGGAAACTCTTGGACTATAGGAATGTCCTCGAGTCCCAACACTTCCTTTCGGTCATCCACTACCGTTGCCAAGTAGGCAATGCAACCACTAGCGATAAGCTTTCTTGCTTGCGACGTGGATACCATCGAAGCAAAGAGCGAACTCTTACACCCATGGTACACAAACTCTTTGTGCCCGGGTTCTTTAAACTTCACTATCCGGCTCTCACAATCGATAGTAGCATGATACCTCGAGAGCCAATCCATTCCTAGGATCAAATCATATTCATTCATTCGATTTAATACCAGCAAATCAGCTGGCATGATCCAGTTTCCAACCCTCACGGGGCAATCTACACACGCGTGATGCACGCAAAAGGTGTGTTCGGGTACTTGCACCGTTCTTGCATGTGTGGCATCTATAATTTCTATTCCATGTGCAGTAGCAAATGATCGAGCAATGAATGAATGCGATGCACCAGTATCAAACAAAGCTCTACATCGAATGCTTTTAATTAACACAATACCTGCCACGACGTCCTCCTGGGCAGAAGGCTCCTCCACCTGAGAGGCGAATACCCGTCCACTGGGTGCTGGCCGCTGGCCCTCCACTGGTCTCGGCGGCTGGGTACGGCCCGCCGACATCGCCGCGGGTGGGATGCCTGCAAGCTGCCTCGGTGGCGCAAACGCCGACGCCGACGACGGTGCTCGGCTATCATCCATCGGGCAGTTGTACCGCATATGCCCTTGCTGTCCGCACTTGTAGCACCGGCCCTCACGATAGTCACATTGCTGAGGGTGGTGGGGGCCGCTACAAATCGGGCACTGGGTCGAGGATCGATTCCGTCGGGACCCTCGGGACTGATTCTGCGACTGCGAGTGCTTCGGGGGCCGCTTAGAGCTAGACTGCCCACCCGAGCCACTCGCCGGTCGTTTCTTTCCTTTTTCTTTATCTTTTTCTTTCTCCCAAGACTCGCGCTCCTCGCGCGCACATGCATTCCCGTGCTCCACCCAAAGAGCACGGTCCAAGACCTCCGCAAAGGTCCTAAGCTTGAGGGCGTGCACCGCCCGAAAGATTTCCGGTCGAAGTCCGCGCACGAAACAGTCGACCTTGTCCAATTCTCCGCGGACAACGTGCGGCACGCAATTAATAATGTACGAGAACTCCCTCTCGTACTCGCGCACGGTACGGTTCCCTTGTTTCAACTTGCGGAACCGCTCTTCAAGTTTTCTTTTCTCGCTATCGGGGAAATAGGCGGTGAACACCATACCCCGAAACTCCTCCCATGTCGGTGGCGGAAGGCTAGGGAGTCGATCACGCCGGACCCCCTTCCACCACACCTTCGCTGATCGCTCTAAACAATGAACGGCGAGATGCACTTTGTCCCTCTCCAAGGTATAAAGATCCTCGAAGAGCGTCTCAATAGCATCGATCCATGTCTCTACATCCCACGGATCCACATTCTCCCCGCTAAAGATAGGCGGGTTGAACTTCTTGAATCTCATGAGAGCCGCAAGCGCGCGCTCTCGCTCCGCATCCTCCATTTCGGAATCGGGTATAGGGGCACCCGACCCCTCGGCCACAACCGGTGGCGCAGGTGGCACCACGGCCGGCGCCGGTGTCACCTCCTCGGCCGGTGCCGAAGCAGAGGCCGGAGGTACTCCCGACCTCTCCTCCCTAGTCGCAGCCGCCTGCCGCGCCATCTCGTCTTGGAGCTTTTTAATTTGCTCCTCCTATCGCTGCATGGCTTCGACCTGTCGCCGAACCACGCCCATCAACTCGGTCAACTCATTACGAAGACCCGAGTTCACGCCCTCCCCGAGTTGTTCGGGAGCCGCGCTCGCTCTTCCGAGCCCGACCCTTAAAGGAGGCCGTCCACGTACCATTATCCTGAAAACACAACGACTTTGGTCATTTCATGACATTCAAAGTCATTTGCAATATTACACTTCACGAAAACAAACGTGAACCCAATCTAGGCGAAAGTCACACAAGGGTCCTTATTCCCCTCACTTGGTTTCATGTTGTCGGCCGCCAACATGAACACTCTTGGTGAAGAATAAGACACACCTCGAATCTACCTCTATTTCCAACTAGAGGTATAAGGACATAACCCAATCACTTATCTTTCGCCACATCAAAGATCTCGTCACTCACGAGCCTACACTCCTAGGGTCTTTTCCATCCTAGGGTTCTTAGGTCAACCTAGACCGTTTCTATGCTCTGATACCACCTCAGTCTGTCACGCCCCGCCGGGCCTTTAACACCAACTAGGTGGAAAGGATAACCGCACGGGCGCATGCCCCAGACCCGCCGAACGGATAGAGTCTTTTCTACCCGCCCAAGGCGTCACAACACAAGCTTATCCACAATGTTCCAACTAGGAACGGAGTACAAGAGTTGCACAAGGAAAGCATCAACATAAAGAAGTTCTACTTCTATTACATCACATTGCACATTTATACATGCCCAATTTTTTTCTTTTCATTCCATACACCATGTTCCAAAACGATGGAATATACAGTTTTCATACATAAAATGAAAATCTCCTATGCTATCATAATCCAAAACTAGGGGTACACTCTAAATATCACCAAAATGGAAGGGCCGCTATCTAGAGAGCTAAACCCTTGCCTCGCTCCGCCGCCTCACTCGCGGAAGGACCTGAAAAACATGGGGTGAGAACTATAAACATAGTTCCCAGTGGGTAAGCCCACCCAAGAGAGAAGCTCGACCCACCAGGTCCAAAGAAACACCATATGCATAAGTTAGATCACATATAACTATGCAACAATTATTTACATGCTTGTAAATAAACATAAAGGATGCAACCAAATGAAATATAAATTATCATTCTCTCCTAGGTTCATCCTATGTCTCACATTGACTAAGTTCATTTACTTGTCATTTACTTATGGTTTCGGAATCGCCGTCTCACCATAATTGTTCCAACATCCAAGGAGTGAACTCGTCACCTCCTAGTTCGAGTAGCGAACTCGTCGCATACTCGGGATAGCAAAATCGTCGCATACCCCGTCTCAACACCGCCATCGCATGGCATGGATAGCGAACTCGTCGCATACCCGGGATAGCAACCTCGTCGCACATCCCATCTCGACACCGCCAACTCAGGGCGTGGTAGCGAAATCGTCGCCTACCCGGGATAGCAAACTCGTCGCACATCCCGTGTCGACACCGCCAACTCGTGGCATGGTAGCGAAATCGTCGCCTACCCGGGATAGCAAAATCGTCGCACATCCCGCTTAACACCGCCAACTCATGGCATGGTAGCGAAATCGTCGCCTACCCGGATAGCAAAATCGTCGCACATCCTGTTGTTCACATTTTTCACATGTCAACCTAAGTCTCATGACCTTAGGTTCAAGTCACTAAGTCTCACCTATGTTCAATGACACTAGGTTCACTTTCTCGTTCTCAACCTAGGTTCCATGACTCTAGGTTTCAATCTCATGTCCAACCTATGTTCAATGACACTAGGTTTCAATCTCACATGTTCCAACCTATGTTCAATGACACTAGGTTTAAATCTCACATGTTCCAACCTATGTTCAATAACACTAGGTTCTATTCACACATGCAACCATGCAACAAGTATAGATAATTGAATTATACTTGAATTCTATATCATGCAATAGGAGTTCATTTCTCTATCTATCATGATTTTTATCTTTTTGACAACATGCAAATTCTAGGGTTCACAACACATACCATTTTATCTTTAAATGGATATTTACCCTAGACATGGAAGTGACCTAATCACTTCGGTAAACACAAACCCACCTCAAGAGCTTTCAAATCCTTGTATTCTTCAAGCTCCTAAGTGTCCAAGCCTTGAGTTCTTGCTTCAACCCAAGCTTCTACAAGAAAACGATTCGTTACTCGTTACGAACCCCTAAATCAACTCAATACATGAAATCAAGTGTTCCAACATGATTTTCTATGTCTCAATTGCAATTATCGAAGGTCCAAATATTTTTAGAACCTCTCATTGCAAAAACCCTCATTCTACCTAGGGTTTGCATGCATGCAAGCCAAACCCTAGATTTCATGGCCAATCTCCCACCATTTGTGGTTTAGGTTGCCAAGGGTTCCCAAAAACCTCATAACAAAGGATTAAATCCAAGGTTTGAACCCAAAACGTGAGGTACTAACCTTAATCACGAAATCCCCAAGCTCCTTCTTGCACCAAGAAGCTTCTTTTCTCCTTTGGAAGCTTTTTCCAATGTCAATCCACCATTTTCTCCAAGTTTTGGAGGAATCTCTAGAGAGAGAAAGTGGAGAAGATGAAGAGGAGAAGTGGAGAAGAAGATCACTGAGAAAGGGGGTGTTCCCTGCCTTTCAAACCCTCCTTTGAGTGTGAAAAGACCAAATTGCCCTTCTCCACACTTAACACTCTCAACCAGCCCAAACTGGGCACTGTATACCAGTATGTGCATATGCATACCGGTATACGGGTGTTGGTTCCGGTATACCTCGGAGATTCCGCAGAACCCGAGAGCTAGATTTACTGTTTCGACCATCACATACCGGTATTCCCCTTCACATACCGGTATACTCCGGAAAATTCTGCAAAACCCGAGAGCTGGGTTTTCGGTCTCAACATGGCATTCCGGTATACTCATCACATACCGGTACTAATCTCTTCAGTACCGATATTAGCTTCACATACCGGAATCCAAATGCAGAATTTACAACATCTGCAGTTTTAACTTATCGAAGTTCGTTTTCACGCCTCTTTTGCGCCGAAAATATTTCGCACAAGTCTCAAACAGGGCCGAAGCCTCACCCATAGCCTCACATGCTATTTTTCCACCGAAACTCCACAATTTGTAGAAGTTCGGTACGGCGCACTGAAATTCAGTGTACTACATTAACAATAAATAATTAGCATCCACAATTTTCATATTTTTTTTCCTAACCATTCATCTAGTACATATAGTTTTCATCACCCTATTACACATATAGTCAACATTCACCAAAAGAACAAAGTGCTAAAATGAAGTATTATCATCATTTTTTTTTTTTAAAAGGTCAGCTTAAAAACAAAAAAGGGAGCTTGCAATTCATTGTCTTTCTTGTCCCAAGAATCACCATGAACTACCTACAAAAGAGAAAAAGAATAAATGATAAAACAATGTAAAAGTAAGTCATGCAAATAGATTTTGAATAATAAAGCAAATAAACAACTCATAAAATCTAAAATAATTTTTGTGTACCAATATAAACATGCAGAAACTATACAAATTAAACTAAATAAGATTATATTATTTACGCTTCGGATGAAGTAGGTGGACAATTGGATTGTTGACGTTGAAATATTTTCTTAACCATTCTTATTTTGGCTTCCATTTCATCCATACGGCTCTTAAGAGAATCATCTTCTTTTTGAGTTTCACGAAGTTTGGCTTGAAGCTCAGCTCTAGTTCCAATAGTCTTCATATTATTAGACTTTAATCCACGACCATAACAAACAATATGGTTATGACGTTGTAGCCCAAAACTGTAGCACTCTGAATTTCGGTGCGTTGTATCGAACTTTACTAAATTTGATAAAGTTCGGGGAAAGCCAATAATGGCTGGTGTGGAATTGGGTTTTGAAGGTTTCAGAATATTTTGGGTGCGAGTAGAAACCCAGAAATCAAAAGTTTTGGAAAAAGGACCAACTGGAGCAAAACTGCTCACGGGGTCCGGACCCGGAAATCTGGGGTCCGGACAATGAAGTCCGCGGAGCAGCTAAGGTCCGGACCCGGACGCTAAGGTCCGGACCCTAGCTGATTTTCGAGTTGGGATGCGTACGGGTTCCGGACCCGGGATCTGGGGTCCGGACCCGACCGGCGCAAAGACCGGGAGTCACGTACGAGTTCCGAACCCTGATGCCAAGGTCCGGACCCAGCCTGCGCGGTGGACTGTCACCTGTACGGGGTCCGGACCCCACTTGCAAGGTCCGGACCCGGCTGAGACAGAATGCCCAGTGAGGGGCACTTTGGTAATTTCACAGTGGAAGAGTTATGTATTGAGGGCTGAGGTCTCTCTCCTCATTATTCCTTCACTTTTCTCTCATCCCCTCTCCCTCTCCCTCACTTTCTCTCTTTAGAGATCTCTCCAAAGCTTGGAGAAGTGGTGGATTGGAGCTTGGAAAAGGACTTCCAAGGTGCAAAGAAGCTTCTTGGTGCAAGAAGAAGCTTGGGAGCTAGGGCTTTGAGGTGAGTTCTTGTGATTTAGGGTTTAAACCTTGAATTTAATCCTTTAAGATGAGGTTTTTGAAAACCCTAGGCAATCTAAACCACAAATAGTGGAAGATTGGCCAAGAAATTTAGGGTTTGGCTTGCATGCATGCAAACCCTAGGTAGATTTGGGGCTTTTACCATGGGAGGTTCTAAAAATATTTGGACATTCGGGAATTGCAATTGAGGCATAGGAAATCATGTTAGAACAAATGATTTCTAGCATAGAGTTGATTTATGGGTTCGTAATGAGTAACGAACCATTCTCTTGTAGAAGCTTGGGTTGAAGCAAGAACTCAAGGCTTGGAGACTTAGGAGCTCAAAGAATTCAAGGAATTGGAAGCTCTTGAGGCGGATTTGTGTTTACCGAAGTGATTATGTCACTTCTATGTCTAGGGTAAATAACTATTTAAAGATAAAATAGTGTGTAAAGGTGAAATCCTAGAACTTGCATGTTGGCAAAATGAGAATCATGATAGATAGAGCCATGAGCTCCTCTTACATGTTAAAGAATACTAGTATATACTTATGGTCTATACTTGTCATGTGATTGCATGTATGAATTAGAACCTAGTGTTGAGAACATAGGTTGAAAAGTGCAAATGGAACCTAGTGTCATTGAACATAGGTTGGAACATGAGATTTGGAACCTAGTGTCATTGAACATAGGTGAGACTTAGTGACTTGAACCTAGGGTCATGGGACTTGGGTTGGCAAGTGTAAAATGTGAACATTGGGATATGCGACGATTTCGCTATCCCGGGTATGCGACGATTTCGCTACCCGTGCCATGAGTTGGCGGCGACGATTTCGCTATCCTGGGTATGCGACGATTTCGCTACCCGTGCCATGAGTTGGCGGTGACAGATTGGGATATGCGACGATTTCGCTATCCCGGGTATGCGACGATTTCGCTACCCGTGCCATGAGTTGGCGGTGACAGATTGGGATGTGCGACGATTTCGCTATCCCGAGTATGCGACGATTTCGCTACCCGTGCCACGTGATGGCGGTGTTGAAATGGGATATGCGACGATTTCGCTATCCCGGGTATGCGACGATTTCGCTACCCGAAGACGGAGGTGACGATTTCACTCCTTGGACGCTGGAACTATTATAGTGATGCGGCGATTCCGCAACCATAGGTTATTGACAAGTAGTTGAACTTGGTCAATGTGAGATATAGGATGAACCTTGGAGAGAATAAAAATTTACATTTTATTTGGTTGCATCTTTTATGTTTATTTACAAGCATGTAAATATTTGTTGCATAGTTATTTGTGATCTAACTTATGCATATGGTGTTTCTTTGGACCTGGTGGGTCAAGCTTCTCTCTTGGGTGGCCTTACCCACTGGGACTATGTTTATAGTTCTCACCCCACGTTTTTCAGGTCCTTCTGCGAGTGAGGCGGCGGAGCGAGGCAAGGGTTTCGCTCTATAAAAAACCGCCCTTCCATTTTGGTGATACATAGAGTTGTACCTCTAGTCTTGGACATTGATAGTATAGGGGTTCTCATTAAATGTATTTAACTTGTATATTCCATAATTTTGGAACATGATGTATGGAATGGAAATGTAAGAAAAGAAAATTTTGGGCATGTACAAATGTGTTGTAGTAGAAGTAGAACTTCTTTATGTTGATGCTTTCCTTGTGCAACTCTTGTACTCCGTTCCTAGTTGGAACATCGTGGATATGCTTGTGTTGTGACGCCTTGGGCGGGTAGAAAAGACTCTATCCGTTCGGCGGGTCTGGGGCATGCCCCCGTGCGGTTATCCTTTCCACCTAGTTGGTGTCAAAGGCCCGACGGGGCGTGACAGACTGAGGTGGTATCAGAGCGTAGAAACGGTCTAGGTGGACCTAAGAAATCCTAGGATGGAAAAGACCCTAGGAGTGTAGGCTCGTGAGTGACGAGATCTTTGATTGTGGCGAAAGATAAGTGATTGGGTTATGTCCTTATACCTCTAGTTGGAAGTAGAGGTAGATTCGAGGTGTGTCTTATTCTTCACCAAGAGAGTTCATGTTGGCGGCCAACAACATGAAACCAAGTGAGGGGAATAAGAACCCTTGTGTGACTTTCGCCTAGATTGGGTTCACGTTATTTTTCGTGAAATGTTGTGTCGCGAATGACTTTAAATGTCACGAAATGACCAAAGTCGTTGTGTTTTCAGGAGATAATGGTACGAGGACGGCCTCCTACGAGGGCTGGGCTCGGAGAATCGAGCGCAGCTCCCGAACAACTCGGGGAGGCCAGAACTCGGGTCTTCATGATCAGTTGACCGAGTTGATGGGCGTGGTTCGGCGACAGGCCGAAACCATGCAGCGACAGAAGGAGCAAATTAAGAAGCTCCAAGACGAGATGGCGCAGCAAGCGGCTGCGATTAGGGAGGAAAGAGTGGGAGTGCCTCCGGCCTCTTCTTCGGCACCGGCCGAGGAGGTGACACCGGCGCCGGTTGTGGCGCCACCGGCACCATCGACTGTGGCCGATGGGTCGGGTACTCCTATGCCCGACTCCGCGGCGGAGGAAGCGGAGAGGGAGCGCGCACTTGCGGCTCTCATGAGGTTCAAGAAGTTCAACCCGCCTATCTTTAACGGGGAGAACGTGGATCCATGGGATGTGGAGACGTGGATCGATGCAATGGAGATGCTCTTCGAGGATCTATATACCTTGGAGAGGGACAAAGTGCACCTCGCCGCTCATTGTCTAGAGCGATCGGCGAAGGTGTGGTGGAAGGGAGTTAGGCGTGATCGACTCTCTAGCCTTCCGCCCCCGACGTGGGAGGAGTTTCGGGGTATGGTGTTCGCCGCCTACTTCCCCGATAGTGAGAATAGGAAACTCCAAGAAAGGTTCCGAAAGTTGAAGCAAGGGAACCGCACCGTGTGCGAGTACGAGAGGGAGTTCTCGTACATCATTAATTGTGTACCGCACTTTGTCCGCGGAGAGTTGGACAAGGTCGACTGCTTCGTGCGCGGGCTTCGACCGGAAATCTTTCGGGCAGTTCACGCCTTCAAGCTGCAGACCTTTGCGGAGGTCTTGGATCGGGCTCTTTGGGTGGAGCACGGGAATGCATGTGCGCGCGAGGAGCGCGAATCCTGGGAGAGAGAGAAGGAAAAGGATAAGGAGAAAGGAAAGAAACGACCGGCGGGTGGCTCGGGTGGTCAGTCTAGCTCTAAGCGACCCCCGAAGCACTCGCAGTCGCAGAATCAGTCCTGTGGGTCTCAGCGGAATCGACCCTCGAGCCGGTGCCCGATTTGTAGCGGCCCCCACAATCCTCAACAGTGTGACTACCATTAGGGCCGGTGCTACAAATGCGGACAGCCGGGACATATGCGGTACAATTGCCCGATGGATGATGGTCGGGCACCGTCGTTGGCATCGGCATTTGCATCGCCGAGACAGCTTGCAGGCATCCCACCCGCGGCGATGTCGGCAGGCCGCACACCACCGTCGAGACCAGCTGAGGGCCAGCGGCCAGCGCCAAGTGGACGGGTGTTTGCCTCACAGGTGGAGGAGCCTTCTGCCCAGGTGGATGTCGTGGCAGGTTGTAATATCCGTGACTTTTGAGTTAATAAAGCTTTAAATTCGGAGAGAAATTTTTAAATGAATGGAGGACTTTTGTGTAATTGTACGTAAGCGGTGTAAAGAGGGCTTTCGATCTGTGAATCGGCAACCAAATCGAATAAACCAAAAGTGTAGATTCGATGTTCCGGCAGTGCTGAACGTGCTGGCGCAATCCGTTCGGAGATCCGACGGATGGATCGTGAGATATTGCATGTTTATCGAGGAGAGTTCGGAATGGCATTTTAGAAATCCGCGCGAAACACCCTATATTTTATGTACCGAATCGCGCAAGATCGATCGTGGAGGTGCATGCGCTCGTTTTTCACACACTGTGAGGATCCCAGTAAGAAATACTGAGTTTTGGGGGGACTTTTATGCAAATAACCTAGTATATATAAATAGGCTCTTAGGGTTCCTTCACGCAAACCCTAACCCTAGCCTTTGTTCACCCTCACCTGAGCCTCCAGCCGATTCCCCTCTCTCCTCTGCGTGCGCCGCGCGCCACCCCGGCCGTCGTCGCCGTCATCTAGCTCCGGCCTGCCAAGAGGGAGCAACCACCACCTCCACCTCCATCATCACCACCACCCCTCCCTCTCCCTTTCTCTGCTGAGGATCAAGCAGGGTGACCCTCCCCCTTGGGACTTTCCCCCTGCAGTGTCCCGACGTCCGGCGACCCCTGTCGGACCGCCGCCGCCGCCTCTGCACGCCGCCGTGGCTGCTGGGGCCGATCTGCACCAACCTTGGTGTAGATTTGGTCGTGGGAGACTTGGCCTCCTCCCCGCGCGCCGCCGCCGCCCGGGACCACTCCGGCCGCCCTCCTCCGGCTTCAGGTAACCCGCTGCCGCCGCCTCGGAGTGCCCCGGCCGCCGCCGTGGCCGCTGGACCCCTGGAACCCGAGCCCTAACCCGTGCGGGCTCGGTTTGTGCCAGCGTCGCCACCGCCGCCCTCCGCCGTCGACCAACCAGAGCGCCGGCCTCCCTGGCCCTCCCGCATCCGCCGTCTGCCGACGGGACCGCCGCCGGAGCCGCCGATCGCCGGGAGGCAAAGGCTCGGCCTAGAGAACCACCCGAGCTAGGGCATCACTTGAGGCCACCTCAGGCCACCTCCCGCCGTCGGCCACCACACGCGCCGACCTTCCCTGACCGGCAGCAACCCCCTGCCGCCGGTGAGCCCGCCGCAGAACCGCCGCCGGCCGTGCCCTAGCTCCCTCTGCCCGGTAAGCCCTATTTACTGCAGTCTGTGCATGAGTCTGGGTTCGGATCAATATTTCGATGATCCGGAGGCTGTTCCGATGCCTCTGGAGGTGAGCACGGTGATCGTCGGTCAGTGCCGAACGCGATGCTCACCTCCATTGTGGTCAGCGCCTCCCGAATCTGCGAAATAAGCGTGATCATCGTGCAGTGCGCATAGTTTGCTGAAGTTCGCGTCGCACCCGCGCACTCCAAAGTGTCCGGATGTGCTCCGAATTGTGAGCACGGCCTCCGGCATGTCGAAACCTTGCAGCATGTGTCTCGGTTGGCTCCGAAGCCCACCCGATTAAAAGATCGGGCCGTTAGACCCTAAATTTCACATAAAATAATGTAATTTTATATAACTTAGGGGGCTTATGTGCAAATGTGCACTTCGGGGCTGCTGCGGGCAGTGCTGTGAGTGGCGTGTGACCTCCGGACTGATTGTCCAAGGTCCGATACCGCTCGCGGAGAGTAAACGTCAATTACGGTGCGTTTTTCCAATAAAAGTTATCGTCGGAACGCAGTTACGGCTCGAGAATTATCCGATGCCGGTCGATTGTCGTAAAATGGTCGCTAAGCCTTGTTGGCTGGTCTTGGGGACTGTCTCAAGGGTTCGGAGACGTCCGGTGAGCGACGGTGGGTTCCGGTGTCGAAATTGACACTTCCGGGAACCCGGATCGGAAAGATTATCCGACGATAATCGTTTAAATGTGGAACCTAGTGTTTACTGCTGGAACACCCAAATAGGTGTGTTTTGGAGCAGCGGTTGACTCGTAGAGCGAGTTGGTGCCTTTCGGGACTTCTCGTGGGTCCCGAGGACATCCCGATACGGTTTTGGGATTTTCGGCGATTTACGGAGATCGGTTTGGGAAACCGAGTCTCGGGATTGTGGGATGTGTGCATGAGTCATGTATTGAGTCAGGTGAGATTTGTCCTTGACTCGGTGGGCCTATTGTAGGTCCGGTCGATTTGCGAAGCGTCCCGGATTCCGACGCGGTTGTTTAGAGGTGGGTACTTTGATTCGAGGTGCTAAGCTCACAAGTAGAATATGCAAGGAATATAAAAAAGAGTGGAGAGGACGTCACCGAGCATACCGAGTCTCGGGATTGTGGGATGTGTGCATGAGTCATGTATTGAGTCAGGTGAGATTTGTCCTTGACTCGGTGGGCCTATTGTAGGTCCGGTTGATTTGCGAAGCGTCCCGGATTCCGACGCGGTTGTTTAGAGGTGGGTACTTTGATTCGAGGTTGACCTTGTGGTGTATGCTCGGTGACGTCCTCTCCACTCTTTTTTATATTCCTTGCATATTCTATTTGTGAGCTTAGCACCCATTGACCTTTATGATTATTGCTCTACTTGTTTATATTCCAGTATTTATTATCATGATCTAGAAGTAGAGCGGTTTGACTATTGCGACCTATTCGGTCGATCCTGTGTTCCTTATGACTGGATGACCCATGTGGTCGGGTTGCCCTGCGGGGTAGGATTTTTGGTTTGTTGATGACAGATGGTTATTGATCATATGCGCATTGATCTCCACGGCTTATGTGCATCTTCACGTACACCAGCGGTTTGGCCACCGCAAGAGGGTGTACTTTTTCGGAAAAGTGGTCGGTCGCCGACCGGTGGACCCGGTGGTGGTTTTCGCCAGGGACGTATGCCAGGGAGAGCCTTATGTGGCATTGCCTGAGGTCTTTAGACCAAAACGGCGGTTGGATTGGGTATATTTGAACTATTCTTCTATTGATGCATTATTCATACAGTAGCTGTAGTTTATTTACCTGCTTCTCCACTTACTTGCATAGCTACTGTATTACTCTACTCCTTTCAGTTTCCTGTCTGCCAGTGCAGTACCCACTGGGAGGGGGAGACATGTGTACATGTTCTCAACCCCCACTATCATTTACAGGTTGACTTGGGAGGAGAGGGTTGGGACGGTGCGCGAGGCACGACGGGCGAGTGACTCTTGGAGCCCGACTAGCTAGTGGTCTAGTTCTCCTACCCTCTTATTACTTGCATTAGACTTTGTGGTTCAGTGGAGTTGGATTTTTGGAACTTGACTGCGTATGATTACTGTAATAAGTAACTTGACATGGTTTTATGTGGATTTTTGGAAAAATGATGTCTCCTACCCATCGAGGTAGCTGTTTTCAAAAAGAAAAGGTTTTCACGCATTAAAACTCTTAGTGTTTTAAAAATGAGGTTCCTGTGTGGGGAACATTATAACTGATAGATATATTTGTTTATGTATCGTAATTATGAATGGTTGTGAGTGGATGGAAATGTTTGTACATTGTATATTGTGCGACGCCGTGCAAATACAGGGGAGACTCTATCCGTTTGTCACGGAGAATCTCTGTATTTGTGGCGGGTCTGTTGCACGTCCTTGGGTCAAGATTTATAAAAAAAAAAATATGGGCACTTTTCGCTGAACTCTGAATTTTCAAAACAGCCCGATGATTTTGGCTTATAGAAAGGGACCCCGGGGCGTGACAAATTAAAGTTGTATCAGAGACAATGTTACGAACACGACATCACTCACGGACATGTGTAAACAAAACTGAACCACTGGTTAGGTTGACCTTAGGAAGACCTAGGGTATTAGGAACGCGAGTGCGTGCGATAAAGTGTTTTGATTCTAGGCGTGCTATCGAGTAAGGAGAAAAGTTGACGGTATTCTTGTTGCAGATGGTTCGTGGCAGGCCCCCTCGTTCGTCACAAGCTACCGGGCGTTCAGGCGCGGAGGCGTCTAGCAGTGGGCAAGCGCGGGCCCCTTCCGGTAGGGGCGATGGTCAGGCCGAACCGTCACGTCGGGGTGGAGCTCCCACCCGTCAGCTAGAGGCTGAGGTGGCTGACCTTCGGGGTCAGATGACGGCCCTCACAGGCATGTTGGAGCAGTTCTTGCAGCAGCAGGCTGCAGCTGCTACCGCCGCTTCGACCCCACCCGCAGTACAAGACACTAGTGCACCTGTGGAGCCTCCCGAGGCGCCTGCTCCTGCCACGGACACTGCTGCTGCCATACCGGTCCCACCTCTGGGGCCGAACGTGGGGATGATGGCAGATCCCCGGGTAGTGCCCGCACCAGCTGCGACTACCGCCGCGACTACGCCACTGACGGCGACGACGCCGACGGTGACGACTGCGTTCGCTGGGGCTGCCAATCACATGGCAATGGACGGCGCACGCATCAGGGTGAAGTTGGCGGAGTTCAGGAAGTTCGACTCGCCGAAATTCGTCGGCGATACTAATGATGGGTGGGCCGTCGAGCACTGGATCGCCCACATGGAGAAACTCTTTCGGGATCTGTACATTGCGAAGCAGGACAAGGTTCCTCTGGCCGCCCACTTCCTGGAGGGTAAGGCGGAGGACTGGTGGAGACCTTACCGTGAGGTCCGGTATGCCTTCGCATATCCGTCCTGGAAGGAGTTCCGGGATTTGCTTCTGGGGCACTACTTCAAGGAGAGCACGAAGCAGAGTTTGGAGCGCGAGCTGGAGCGCCTCAAACAGGGGAGCCGTACTGTGGCGGAGTACGTGCAGGACTTCACGCGCATTTTCGGGCTGATCCCCTTTGCAACCCGAGATGAGTACCACAAGGCGCGACTGTTCGCCAAGGGCTTGAGGCCTAACATTAGGAGGCTGCTCGCTTCATATGGTACCCTGACCTATGAGGAGAGCGTGGATCGTGCCCAGATGATCCAGAGCGACATCGACGAGGAGCGGTTGGAGCGGGAGCAGATTGAGAGGTTTGGGGATAGGAAGCGCCCGCACCCCAAGTCTGGTGGCGCTTCCTCTTCCTTCTCCTTTCAGAAGAAGCCGCCAAAGCATCCTCGCACTCGGCAGCCATCCAGGAGCGCACCGTCGGGTGGACGGTGGCAGGGTGACCGACCCTGCGTGATCTGTGGGCGAGCACATCCAGTTACTGAGTGCCCATAGAGGAAGGACCACTGCTTCAGGTGTGGCCAGCCGGGCCACAGACGTGCGGATTGCCCTAGGGGCGGTGGGCCCGCGCAGAGTGGGCCCGCGCAGAGTGCTGCATCTTCCCCAGCTGGCACACGTTAGAACCGAGGAGGCCAGGCCTCCGCAGCTGCTTCCTCGTCTGGGCGTCCCTCTACCTCCCGCCAGAATGAGGGGGCGTGCCAGGCATCCGGTGGGCGCGTCTACAACATGTCCCAGCCCATGGAGGAACGAGGTGGAGATGTTGTCGCAGGTACCATTTCCCTCTACAATACCCGAGCTAGAACTTTATTTGATACCGGTGCTTCTTACTCGTTCATCTCCTCTTCGTTCGTACATGATCATGACCTCGCCTCGAGTCCACTATCGGAGGCGTTGTGGATTCGATCACCGGGGCGAGACTTTATGCTAGACAGGTGGATTATGTCGTGCCCTCTATGGTTGGGCGATCGGGCGTTTCAGGCGAATCTGTTAATTGCACCAATGAAGGGGTTCGATGTGGTGCTTGGTATGGACTAGCTCACCAGGCACCACGTGACTATTGATTGCGAACGGAGGACCGTGACCGTCGCGATCCCTGGCGAGGTGGAACTGATTTATCCAGCATGTAAGGGCTCTTTCTTCGCCATGTCCATCTCTGCGGCTAGAGCTAGGAAGCTTATGACGAGCGGGTATATTGCCTACCTAGCCTCAGTGGACGATCTGAGCAGAGCATCGCCAGCCTTCGGTGACGTCCCTGTAGTTCGGGAGTTTCCTGATGTCTTTCCTGATGAGCTACCAGGGATGCCCCCTGATCGAGAGGTCGAGTTCTTCGTCGACTTAGTTCCCGGCACGACTCCAATCTCGAAGGCGCCTTACAGGATGGCCTTTGCTGAGCTAAAAGAGTTAAAAGCCCAGCTCGAGGATCTATTGGATAAGGGGTTCATCAGACCTAGCGTGTCTCCCTGGGGAGCCCCTGTCCTCTTCGTGAAGAAGAAGGACGGCAGTCTGCGGCTATGCATCGACTACCGGGAGCTCAACAAGGTCACTGTGAAGAACAAGTACCCCTTGCCACGGATTGATGATCTCTTCGACCAGCTTCAAGGGTCTTCTGTCTATTCCAAGGTCGATCTTCAGTCGGGATATCATCAGTTGAAGATCCGGGCCGAGGATGTGGCCAAGACAGCATTTCGGACTCGTTATGGCCATTACGAGTTCACCGTGATGCCTTTCGGGCTTACCAATGCCCCTGCGGCGTTCATGGATATGATGAACCGGATCTTTCGACCTTTCCTTGATCAGTTTGTCGTGGTCTTCATTGACGACATACTGATCTACTCGCGGAGCGATGAGGAGCATGAGAACCACCTTCGGCAGGTCCTTCAGGCCTTTCGGGATCACAAGCTGTATGCCAAGCTTAAAAAGTGTGAGTTTTGGCTCCGCGAGGTGGCATTTCTTGGGCATGTTGTCACTCAATCGGGTATCGCCGTGGACCCGAAGAAAGTGGCAGTCGACTGGCCTAGACCGACCACTGTCACTGAGGTGCGGAGCTTTCTTGGTTTGGCGGGCTACTATCGGCGATTCGTCGAGGGTTTCTCCAAGATCGCCGCCCCGCTACACCGGCTGACCAGGAAATGGGAGAAGTTCCAGTGGACTACTGAGTGTCAGCAAAGCTTCGAGGAGCTAAAGAGTAGACTGACCAGCGCTCCCGTCCTGGTTTTGCCACAGCCAGATGAGGACTTCGTAGTCTATTGCGATTCTCACGAGTAGGATTGGGATGCGTGCTGATGCAGCAGGACCAGGTCATCGCATATGCATCGCGTCAGTTGAAGGATTATGAGAAGAACTATCCTACGCACGACCTCGAGCTCGCAGCAGTGGTTTTTGCCCTTAAGCTGTGGAGACATTATCTATATGGGGCACACTGCAAGGTTTTCACTGATCATCAGAGCCTGAAATACCTCTTCACCCAGAAGGAGCTAAACCTCAAGCAGAGACGATGGCTCGAGCTTTTGAAGGACTACGACCTGTCGATCCAGTATCATCCGGGGAAGGCGAACGTGGTGGCAGATGCCTTAAGCCGGAAACAGACCTCGGCTGAGCTATATTATATGCTTACGAGTCAGGATCGCCTCATCGAGGAGTTCAGCCGTCTCGAGATCGAGGTTGTTCCTACTGGGGCCGCAGCCCAGTTGATGACCTTGGTGGTGTAGCCCACCTTAACAGAGCGTATCTTGCTCGGGCAGCAGACGGACCCGTACCTGCAGAAGGTGCGGTTGGAGGTCGAGCAAGGCAAGGAGGGGGACTTCTCTATTCATGCTGATGGATCCCTACGTTTTCGGGGCCGATGGTGCGTACCCGCCAACACCGAGCTGAGGAAGGACATCTTGTCTGAGGCCCATCGATCCCCGTATACTGTTCATCCGGGAGGAACCAAGATGTACCGCGATCTGAAGCAGAATTTTTGGTGGCCCGGAATGAAACTTGATGTGGCACAGCACGTGGCTCAGTGCTTGATCTGCCAGCAGGTGAAGGCCGAACATCAGTGACCGGCAGAAAAGCTTCAACCACTTCCGGTACCGGTGTGGAAGTGGGAACATATTACTATGGATTTCGTCACAGGGCTGCCTCGTTCGCAGCGCGGTCACAATGCGATTTGGGTCGTCGTGGACCGACTGACGAAATCGGCGCACTTTCTGCCGGTGCATACTACGTGGTCCCATGATCGACTGGCACAGCTCTACATCGACGAGATAGTCTGACTCCACGGCGTGCCAGTGTCGATCGTGTCTGACCGGGACACTCGCTTCGTATCCCAATTTTGGAGGAGCGTGCAGGAGGCTCTGGGTACGAAGCTGAACTTCAGCACGGTGTTCCATCCCCAGAGCGACGGCCAGTCTGAGCGCGTTATTCAGACTCTCGAGGACATGTTACGCGCGTGCGTACTGGACTATGGCGATGGGTGGTTCAAGTACCTACCGCTAGTGGAGTTCGCCTATAATAATAGTTATCAGGCGAGCATCGGGATGGCGCCGTATGAGGTTCTATATGGTCGTCGATGTCGGTCCCCTATCTGTTGGGACGACGTCGGAGAGCGCAGGATGATCGGGCCAGACTTGGTGGAGGATGCGGAAGCGAAAGTCCGCACTGCGAGAGAGCGGTTATTGACTGCACAGAGTCGGCAGAGGAGCTACGCGGACCATCGGCGACGTGACCTAGAGTTTCAGGTCGGCGAGCATGTACTGCTCAAGGTATCGCCATCCAAAGGGATCAAACGGTTCGGGTTGCGGGGCAAGCTTAGTCCGCGGTTTGTGGGACCGTTTGAGGTTTTGGAGCGTGTTGGTCCGGTGGCGTACAGGTTGGCTCTACCTCCGAGTCTCGCCCAGGTGCATAACGTCTTCCACGTTTCCATGCTTCGGAAGTATATTCCAGATCCGTCCCACATTATCAGTCCGACGACTATTCGGCTACGGGAGGATCTGAGCTATGATGAGGCTCCGATGCGCATATTGGCACGTGAGGAGAGACAGCTACGGAACCGGAGCATTCCGTATGTCAAAGTCCAGTGGGCAAATCATGAGGAGCGCGAAGCAACGTGGGAGCTTGAAACTGTTATGCGGGAGCGTTGTCCACATCTTTTTCTTGCCGGGGACTTGTAATTAAGTTTCGGGGACGAAACTTCTTGTAAGGGGGGAATGATGTAATATCCGTGACTTTTGAGTTAATAAAGC
This sequence comes from Puya raimondii, assembly GCA_016920855.1. Classification (NCBI taxonomy): domain Eukaryota; kingdom Viridiplantae; phylum Streptophyta; class Magnoliopsida; order Poales; family Bromeliaceae; genus Puya; species Puya raimondii. The sequence continues at coordinate 212,423,310 of JABWPP010000050.1, read as the reverse complement.
TTTAAATTCGGAGAGAAATTTGTAAATGAATGGAGGACTTTTGTGTAATTATACGTAAGCAGTGTAAAGAGGGCTTTCGATTTGTGAATCGGCAACCAAATCGAATGAACCAAAAGTGTAGGTTCGATGTTCCGGCAGTGCTGAATGCGCTGGCGCAATCCATTCGGAGATCCGACGGATGGATCGTGAGATATTGCATGTTTATCGAGGAGAGTTCGGAATGGCATTTTAGAAATCCGCGCGAACCACCCTATATTTTATGTACCTAATCGCGCAAGATCGATCGTGGAGGTGCATGCGCTCGTTTTTCACACACTGTGAGGATCCCAGTAAGAAATACTGAGTTTTGGGGGGACTTTTATGCAAATAACCTAGTATATATAAATAGGCTCTTAGGGTTCCTTCACGCAAACCCTAACCCTAGCCTTTGTTCACCCTCACCTGAGCCTCCAGCCGACTCCCCTCTCTCCTCTGCGTGCGCCGCGCGCCACCCCGGCCGTCGCCGCCGTCGTCTAGCCCCGGTCGGCCAAGAGGGAGCAACCACCACCTCCACCTCCATCATCACCACCACCCCTCCCTCTCCCTTTCTCTGCCGAGGATCAAGCAGGGTGACCCTCACCCTCGGGACTTTCCCCCTGCAGTGTCCCGACGTCCGGCGACCCCTGTCAGACCGCCGCCGTCGCCTCTGCACGCCGCCGCGGCTGCTGCGGCCGATCTACACCAACCTTGGTGCAGATTTGGTCGTGGGAGACTCGGCCTCCTCCCCGCGCGTCGCCGCCGCCCGGGACTACTCCGGCCGCCCTCCTCCGGCTTCAGGCAACCCGTCGCCGCCGCCTCGGAGTGCCCCGGTCGCCGCCGTGGCCGCTGGACCCCTGGAACCCGAGCCCTAACCCGTGCGGGCTCGGTTTGTGCCAGCGTCGCCACCGCCGCCCTCCGCCGTCGACCAACCAGAGCGCCGGCCTCCCTGGCCCTCCCGCATCCGCCGTCTGCCGACGGGACCGCCGCCGGAGCCGCCGATCGCCGGGAGACGAAGGCTCGGCCTAGAGAACCACCCGAGCTAGGGCATCACTTGAGGCCACCTCAGGCCGCCTCCCGCCGTCGGCCACCACACGCGCTGACCTTCCCTAACCGGCAGCAACCCCTTGCCGCCGGTGAGCCCACCGCAGAACCGCCGCCGGCCGTGCCCTAGCTCCCTCTGCCCGGTAAGCCCTATTTACTGCAGTCTGTGCATGAGTCTGGGTTCGAATCAATATTTCGATGATCTGGAGGCTGTTCCGATGCCTTCGGAGGTGAGCACGGTGATCGTCGGTCAGTGCCGAACGCGATGCTCACCTCCATTGTGGTCAGCACCTCCCGGATCTGTGAAATAAGCGCGATCATCGTGCAGTGCGCATAGTTTGCTGAAGTTCGTGTCGCACCCGCACGCTCCACAGTGTCCGGATGTGCTCCGAATTGTGAGCACGGCCTCCGGCATGTCGAAACCTTGCAGCATGTGTCTTGGTTGGCTCCGAAGCCCACCCGATTAAAAGATCGGGTCGTTAGACCCTAAATTTCACATAAAATAATGTAATTTTACATAACTTGGGGGGCTTATGTGCAAATGTGCACTTCGGGGCTACTGCGGGCAGTGCTGTGAGTGGCGTGTGACCTCCGGACTGATTGTCCAAGGTCCGATACCTCTCGCGGAGAGTAAACGTCAATTACGGTGCGTTTTTCCAATAAAAGTTATCGTCGGAACGCAGTTACGGCTCGAGAATTATCCGATGCCGGTCGATTGTCGTAAGATAGTCGCTAAGCCTTGTTGGCTGGTCTTGGGGACTGTCTCGAGGGTTCGGAGACGTCCGGTGAGCGACGGTGGGTTCCGGTGTCGAAATTGACACTTCCGGGAACCCGGATCGGAAAGATTATCCGACGATAATCGTTTAAATGTGGAACCTAGTGTTTGCTGCCGGAACACCCAAATAGGTGTGTTTCGGAGTAGCGGTTGACTCGTAGAGCGAGTTGGTGCCTTTCGGGACTTCTCGTGGGTCCCGAGGACATCCCGATACGGTTTTGGGATTTTCGGCGATTTACGGAGATCGGTTTGGGAAACCGAGTCTCGGGATTATGGGATGTGTGCATGAGTCATGTATTGAGTCAGGTGAGATTTGTCCTTGACTCGGTGGGCCTATTGTAGGTCCGGTCGATTTGCGGAGCGTCCCGGATTCCGACGCGGTTGTTTAGAGGTGGGTACTTTGATTCGAGGTTGACCTTGTGGTGTATGCTCGGTGACGTCCTCTCCACTCTTTTTTATATTCCTTGCATATTCTACTTGTGAGTTTAGCACCCATTGACCTTTATGATTATTGCTCTACTTGTTTATATTCCAGTATTTATTATCATGATCTAGAAGTAGAGCGGTTTGACTATTGCGACCTATTCGGTCGGTTCTGTGTTCCTTATGACTGGATGACCCATGTGGTCGGGTTGCCCTGCGGGGTAGGATTTTTGGTTTGTTGATGACAGATGGTTATTGATCATATTCGCATTGATCGCCACGGCTTATGTGCATCTTCACGTACACCAGCGGTTTGGCCACCGCAAGAGGGTGTACTTTTTCGAAAAAGTGGTCGGTCGCCGACCCGTGGACTCGGTGGTGGTTTTCGCCAGGGACGTATGCCAGGGAGAGCCTTATGTGGCATTGCCTGAGGTCTTTAGACCGACACGGCGGTTGGATTGGGTATATTTGAACTATTCTTCCATTGATGCATTATTCATACAGTAGCTGTAGTTTATTTACCTGCTTCTCCACTTACTTGCATAGCTACTGTATTACTCTAGCTGTAGTTTATTTACCTGCTTCTCCACTTACTTGCATAGCTACTGTATTACTCTACTCCTTTCAGTTTCCTGTCTGCCAGTGCAGTACCCACTGGGAGGGGGAGACATGTGTACATGTTCTCACCCCCCACTATCATTTACAGGTGACTTGGGAGGAGAGGGTTGGGACGGTGCGCGAGGCACGACGGGCGAGTGACTCTTGGAGCCCGACTAGCTAGTGGTCTAGTTCTCCTACCCTCTTATTACTTGCATTAGACTTTGTGGTTCAGTGGAGTTGGATTTTTGGAACTTGACTTCGTATGATTACTGTAATAAGTAACTTGACATGGTTTTATGTGGATTTTTGGAAAAATGATGTCTCCTACCCATCGAGGTAGCTGTTTTCAAAAAGAAAAGGTTTTCACGCATTAAAACTCTTAGTGTTTTAAAAATGAGGTTCCTGTGTGGGGAACATTATAACTGATAGATATATTTGTTTATGTATCGTAATTATGAATGGTTGTGAGTGGATGGAAATGTTTGTACATTGTATATTGTGCAACGCCGTGCAAATACAGGGGAGACTCTGTCCGTTTGTCACGGAGAATCTCTGTATTTGTGGCGGGTCTGTTGCACGTCCTTGGGTCAAGATTTATAATAATAATAAAAAAATGGGCACTTTTCGCTGAACTCTGAATTTTCAAAACAGCCCGATGATTTTGGCTTATAGAAAGGGACCCCGGGGCGTGACACAGGTATTGTGTTGATTAATAGCATTCGATGTAGAGCTTTGTTTGATACTGGAGCATCGCATTCATTCATTACTCGATCATTTGCTATTGCACATGGAATAAAAATTATAGAAGCCACGCATGCAAGAACTGTGCAAGTACCTGAACACACCTTTTGTGTACATCACGCGTGTGTAAATTGTCCAGTGAGGGTTGATGACTGGATCATGCCAGCTGATTTGCTGGTATTAAATCGAATGAATGAGTATGATTTAATCCTAGGAATAGATTGGCTCTCTAGATATCACGCTACTATTGATTGTGAGAGCCGGATAGTGAGGTTTAGAGAACCCGGGCACAAGGAGTTTGTGTACCGTGGGTGCAAGAGTTCGCTCTTTGCGTCAATGGTGTCCACGTCGCAAGCAAGAAAGCTTATTGCTAGTGGTTGCATTGCCTACTTAGCGACGGTAATGGATGACCGAAATGAGGTGTTGGGACTCGAGGACATTCCTGTAGTCCAAGAGTTTTCGGATGTATTTCCGGCGGAGTTACCCGGAATGCCACCGGATCGGGAAATAGAATTTGTGATCGATTTGCTCCCGGGTATGGCGCCGATTTCTAAGGCCCCGTACAGGATGGCACCTGCAGAGCTAAAGGAATTGAAAGCACAATTACAAGATTTGATGGACAAGGGTTTCGTGAAGCCAAGTGTGTCACCTTGGGGAGCCCCTGTTCTATTTGTGTGGAAGAATGACGGTTCACTGCGGTTATGTGTGGATTACCGTGAGTTGAACAAAGTGACCGTCAAGAATAAGTACCCGTTACCCCGAATTGATGACTTATTCGATCAGTTACAAGGGTCTCGGGTGTATTCAAAGATTGATTTGCAATCCGGTTATCACCAGTTGAAGATTAAACCGGAGGATGTGCATAAGACCGCGTTTAGGACGCGGTATGGACACTATGAATTCACGGTTATGCCTTTCGGGCTTACCAATGCCCCGGCAGCGTTCATGGATTTAATGAACCGTGTGTTCAAACCACTACTAGATCGATTTGTGGTGGTGTTCATAGATGACATCCTTGTGTACTCACGGAGTGAAGAGGAACATAAAGAGCATCTAAGGATTGTGCTCCAGGTTCTTCGAGAGAACAAGTTGTTCGCCAAGTTAAAGAAGTGCGAATTTTGAATTAGTGAGGTCGCTTTCTTGGGTCATGTGATTTCTGCGGGAGGAGTATCGGTGGACCCTATGAAAGTCGAGGCAATCAAGGATTGGCCTCGCCCGACCAATGTCACGGAAGTACGAAGCTTTTTGGGTCTTGCGGGGTACTATCGGCGGTTCTTGGAGGGATTTTCAAAAATCTCCGGTCCATTAACGCGCCTTACCCGCAAGGGAGCCAAATATATTTGGAGCGAGGAATGCAACCAAAGCTTTAAAGAGCTAAAGGAAAGGTTGACTTCGGCTCCGGTTCTCGCCTTGCCGATTGCGGGGGAGGGTTGTGTGGTGCATAGTGATGCATCACGGCGCGGTCTTGGGTGTGTGCTTATGCAAAGAGGACAAGTGATAGCATATGCCTCTCGACAGCTAAAGAGCTATGAGCAGAATTATCCCACCCACGACCTAGAGCTTGCAGCAGTGGTCTTCGCGCTTAAGTTGTGGAGACACTACTTGTACGGGGAGCATTGTGAGGTGTACACGGATCATAAAAGCTTAAAGTATTTGTTCACTCAAAAGGAGTTGAACTTGAGGCAGCGGAGATGGTTGGAGTTGATAAAAGATTACGACTTAACCATCTTGTACCACCCTGATAGAGCCAATGTGGTGGCCGATGCGCTCAGTAGGAAATCCGTGGAGAACTTCGCAATTGAGATGACGGGACAAATGTCGTTGATCAAGAAAATAGGCCGATTTGACTTGGAAGTCGTGGCCCCGGGCATCCCCACTATACTCATGAATCTCGAAGTGTGGCCGACCTTGTTGGAGCAAATAAAAGAAAAACAATCTGGAGATCCGGAACTCCAAAAAGTGCGGAGTGCTATCGAGAGCGGGCGCGCCGGTGATTTTCATGTGGATTCGAAGGGCGCCATTCGATTCCGAAATCGATTGTGCGTGCCTAAAGTCGAGGATATTCGTGGGGAAATCTTGAAGGAAGCTCACACTTCTCCCTATGCGATTCACCCGGGCGGCACCAAAATGTATAAGGATCTTAAATTGCATTATTGGTGGCCGGGGATGAAACTTGATGTTGGACGCTTTGTGGCACAATGTTTAGTATGCCAACAGGTGAAGGCCGAGCGTCACTTTCCAGCAGGGAAGTTGCATGGGTTGCCCATTCCAGTTTGGAAGTGGGAGAATGTCGCAATGGATTTTGTTGTGGGCCTACCTCGATCGTTAGGTGGCTACGATGCGATTTGGGTGGTGGTGGATCGTTTAACCAAGTCGGCACACTTTTTGCCAATCCACACCACTTGGTCGGGAGACAAGTTAGCAAAAGTCTACCTGAACGAGATTATGCGATTGCACGGGGTCCCGACCTCGATAGTTTCAGATCGAGATCGCCGTTTTACGTCACATTTTTGGAAAAGCTTGCAAGAAGCTTTGGGTACACGGCTCAATTTCAGTTCAGCATTTCATCCTCAAACTGACGGTCAATCGGAAAGGACAATTCAGATTTTGGAGGATATGCTGCGAGCGTCTGTGTTGGACTTCAAGGGTGCATGGCCTATTCATTTGCCGATGGCTGAATTCGCTTATAATAATAGCTATCAATCTAGCATCGGTATGGCACCGTTTGAGGCCTTGTATGGAAGAAAATGCCGCTCTCCTATCCATTGGAGCGAGGTCGGCGAAAGAAGGGTCTTAGGACCGGATGTGTTGCGTGAAGCGGAGGATAAGGTCCGCTTGGCACGTGAACGCTTATCGACGGTGCAATCCAGGCAAAAGAGCTATGCGGATAGACGTCGACGAGATTTAGAATTCGCGGTAGGAGACCGCGTCTTCTTGAAAGTATCGCCCATGAGAGGGGTGAAGCGATTTGGTGTTCGGGGTAAGTTGAGTCCCCGTTACATTGGACCTTATGAAGTTTTGGAGCGTGTGGGATCTTTGGCATATCGGCTAGCCTTGCCGCCAAAACTTGTGGGGATACACAATGTGTTTCATGTATCGACGCTCTGCAAGTACGTGTATGATCCGGCGCACGTCCTCGAGTATGTACCTATGGAGCTTCATGAGGATATGACTTATGAGGAATTTCCCTTGTGTATCATGGATCGCGAGATGAAAAAATTGAGGAACCGTGAAATTCCTTATGTAAAGGTACAATGGACGAATCACGGTGAGCGTGAAGCTACTTGGGAATTGGAAAGCTCGATGAAGGAACGGTTTCCTTACCTCTTCGCTGAATCTAGCTGAGGTATGATTTAGTCTCGCGGCCGAAACTCTCTTTAAGGGGGGAGGAATGTAGCACTCTGAATTTCGGTGCGTTGTATCGAACTTTACTAAATTTGATAAAGTTCGGGGAAAACCAATAATGGCTGGTGTGGAATTGGGTTCCGAAGGTTTCGGAACATTTTGGGTGCGAGTAGAAACCAAGAAATCAAAAGTTTTGGAAAAAGAACCAACTGGAGCAAAGCTGCTCACGGGGTTCGGACCCAAGAATCTGGGGTCCGGACAATGAAGTCCGCGGAGCACCTAAGGTCCGGACCCGGACGCTAAGGTCCGGACCCGAGCTGATTTCCGAGTTGGGATGCGTACGGGTTCCGGACCCGGGATCTGGGGTTCGGACCCGACCGGTGCAAAGACCGAGAGTCACGTACGGGTTCCGGACCCTGATGCCAAGGTCCGAACCCGGCCTGCGCGGTGGACTGTCACCTGTGCGGGGTCCGGACCCCACTTGCAAGGTCCGGACCCGGCTGAGACAGAATGCCCAGTGAGGGCACTTTGGTAATTTCACAGTGGAAGGGTTATGTATTGAGGGCTGAGGGCTCTCTCCTCATTACTCCTTCACTTTCCTCTCATCCCCTCTCCCTCTCCCTTACTTTCTCTCTCTAGAGATCTCTCCAAAGCTTGGAGAAGTGGTGGATTGGAGCTTGGAAAAGGACTTCCAAGGTGCAAAGAAGCTTCTTGGTGCAAGAAGAAGCTTGGGAGCTAGGGTTTTGAGGTGAGTTCTTGTGATTTAGGATTTAAACCTTGGATTTAATCCTTTAAGATGAGGTTTTTGGAAACCCTAGGCAATCTAAACCACAAATAGTGAAAGATTGGCCAAAAAATCTAGGGTTTGGCTTGCATGCATGCAAACCCTAGGTAGATTTGGGGCTTTTGCCATGGGAGGTTCTAAAAATATTTGGACCTTCGGGAATTGCCATTGAGGCATTGGAAATTATGTTAAAACACTTGATTTCATGTATCGAGTTGAATTAAGGGTTCGTAATGAGTAACGAACCATTTTCTTGTAGAAGCTTGGGTTGAAGCAAGAACTCAAGGCTTGGAGACTTAGGAGCTCAAAGAATTCAAGGAATTGGAAGCTCTTGAGGTGGGTTTGTGTTTACCGAAGTGATTAGGTCACTTCCATGTCTAGGGTAACCATTTAAAGATAAAATAGTGTGTAAAGGTAAAACCCTAGAACTTGCATGTTGGCAAAATGAGAATCATGATAGATAGAGTCATGGGCTCCTCTTGCATGTTAAAGAATACTAGTATATACTTATGGTCTATACTTGTCATGTGATTGCATGTATGAATTAGAACCTAGTGTTGAGAACATAGGTTGAAAAGTTCAAATGGAACCTTGTGTCATTGAACATAGGTTGGAACATGAGATTTGGAACCTAGTGTCATTGAACATAGGTGAGACTTAGTGACTTGAACCTAGGGTCATGGGACTTGGGTTGGCAAGTGTAAAATGTGAACATTGGGATGCGACGATTTCGCTACCCGTGCCATGAGTTGGCGGTGACAGATTGGGATGTGCGACGATTTCGCTATCCCGGGTATTCGACGATTTCGCTACCCGTGCCATGAGTTGGCGGTGACAGATTGGGATGTGCGACGATTTTGCTATCCCGGGTATTCGACGATTTCGCTACCCGTGCCATGAGTTGGCGGTGACAGATTGGGATGTGCGACGATTTCGCTATCCCGGGTATGCGACGATTTCGGTACCCGTGCCATGAGTTGGCGGTGACAGATTGGGATGTGCGACGATTTCGCTATCCCGGGTATGCGACGATTTCGGTACCCGTGCCATGAGTTGGCGGTGACAGATTGGGATGTGCGACGATTTTGCTATCCCGGGTATGCGACGATTTCGTTACCCGTGCCATGAGTTGGCGGTGACAGATTGGGATATGCGACGATTTCGCTATCCCGGGTATGCGACGATTTCGCTACCCGTGCCACGTGATGGCGGTGTTGAAATGGGATATGCGACGATTTCGCTATCCCGGGTATGCGACGATTTCGCTACCCGAAGACGGAGGTGACGATTTCACTCCTTGAACGTTGGAACTATTATGGTGATGCGGCGATTTCGCAACCATAGGTTAATGACAAGTAGTTGAACTTGGTCAATGTGAGATTTAGGATGAACCTTGGAGAGAATGAAAATTTACATTTTATTTGGTTGCATCCTTTATGTTTATTTACAAGTATGTAAATATTTGTTGCATAGTTATTTGTGATCTAACTTATGCATATGGTGTTTCTTTGGACCTGGTGGGTCGAGCTTCTCTCTTGGGTGGTCTTACCCACTGGGAACTATGTTTATAGTTCTCACCCCACGTTTTTCAGGTCCTTCCGCGAGTGAGGCGGCGGAGCGGGGCAAGAGTTTGGCTCTATAGAAAACGGCCCTTCCATTTTGGTGATACATATAGTTGTACCCCTAGTCTTGGACATTGATAGTATATGGGTTCTCATTAAATGTATTTAACTTGTATATTCCATAATTTTGGAACATGATGTATGTAATGGAAATGTAAGAAAAGAAAATTTTGGGCATATACAAATGTGTTGTAATAGAAGTAGAACTTCTTTATGTTGATACTTTCCTTGTGCAACTCTTGTACTCCGTTCATAGTTGGAACATCGTGGATATGTTTGTGTTGTGACGCCTTGGGCGGGTAGAAGAGACTCTATCCGTTCGGCGGGTCTGGGGCATGCGCCCTTGCGGTTATCCTTTCCACCTAGTTGGTGTCAAAGGCTCGACGGGGCATGACACGGACCCTCCCTGCGTGACAGCCAGGGAGGCGTACGGGTTCCGGACCTCACCTCAGGGTCCGGTTCCTGAAAATTGAAAAACTCAATTTTTATATTTTAAATCAATTTTTATCTATTCTAATGTCTTCCAAACACTTGTAAATGTTCATAAATCACCATCAATATTATTTAAACTTACCAAGTATCGTGAATTCATACGTTGAGTCTTCGAGTCTTCAATCTTCGTCTTTTTTTCTTTGAACCTTCAAGACTCCGACTCACTTCACAAAATATGCCAATATAAAATCCGTAACAAAGAGGTGCACTTTCCCTGTTGATGAGCTATGAAGGAGTGCTTCACTGAGGAGGAGGAGGATCTTGTGCTACTTCTTCTCTATTTGGTTAGAGGTGAGTAGTAATTTTAGTTGGAGAATGGATTTTTGGAGTTTTGGTTGGACGTTGAATCTAGCACAGGTTTTCTTGTGATTTTTTTAGCTAGGTTTGTAGTGTTTTTGCTTGTTGATTTTCTTAGGGCAGTGAGGAGGAGATCTTCGAGCGTGTTCTGTTTCCTACCTCCTTGGACTAGCGTATTCAGGCGGGTTCCATGCCCCCGAGCATGTCGAACTCACTTCTCTGTCTTTTCGGTATTCTTGATTAGTTGAGTCTTTGATGCCCTTATATAGACATTTATTATGCATGATCACTTTTGGGTATTGCATCAGCATGCGGGATATCAGTAGATGAATATTTCTACTATTTGGATTCATGTTTTATATATACTGTTGATATATGAATGTATGCAAAAATTGGAAAAATGCCACGAGATAGGTTGGTAGTGACAGACAGTTTATGATTGTGCCAAAGGGCACCCGAATAGTTAATAATGAGCTTTTTGATCATTTCATTTGACTATAACTTGTATGAGCCACATTGAGCTGATAGTTATGCACGCCATTATATGCATTAGGGTCGAGAGTGCCGTTCCGGAGTTTGGCTTAACGATATGATGATACATCAGCCCTTATGGTGACCAATGTGACACCCCATGGCTACAGCGGAGGCCCCCGAGTACGTAAATCGACCCACCATAAGTATTGAAAGCATCTCACTCACAAGAAGCTCAATCCACCTATCAACAACAAAGTCCTAGGAATCCACAATTAGCAAGTATCAGAGTATAAGAGTAACTAAACCATAAAGCAACACATTACGTGCATATCCATAGTACATCATACATCTCCAAAATACAACAGTAAAATAAATACAACCACTACTGGCCCTGCCAGTTCATATTTGTACGGTCTACTACAAAATAAACTATATAAGGTAGTCCTCCTCTAATCCAGTCGACACTAGTAGGAGATGCTATCTAATCCGCGATCCCTTTACCTCGATCAGCAGCAGCATGAGCTGAGGGCTCCGAAACAAAAAAAGAACAATAAAAAGAGCGCGTGAGAACTATTGAACCGTAGTTACCAGTGGGTACCATTGCCAACAATAACGACCTACCCTCATTGACCAAATCATCTTTATGTATATTGTAGGAGATCTTAAAAGGGTCAAACTCAGACGGTAATGAGTTTAGAAGTAGATGGACTAAGAAGGCATCGGGGATCTCAACTTTTTAAGTCTTTAGTTGAGCCGCTATGTTCCGCATCTCCATGATATGCTCGCGCACATTCTCGGCTCGATTGTACTTGATGCCCAAAAGTTGCTTCACCAGCGTGCTCGCCAAAGTTTTATCGGAGCTGACAAACTGCTCCTCAATGACCTTTAGGTAATCCTTGTCCTTATCACATTCCGGAATTAATCCCCTTGTGCTTTTCTATACTTTAAACTTTATGAGCATCAAGTTTAAGCGGTTGGATCGCTCCCATTTATCCTACGCGGATTTCTACTGTGGAGTCATTGGCCCCACTACCTTAGGCGGTTACTCAACGCGCAGAGTCATGACAAGATCTATATATCCTAAAGTAAAAGAAATACGTTCTTTCCAATCAGAATAATTGGCCCAAGTAAGTGATAGGGATGCGAGAAATATTATTAAGAAATGTAGTAGAGGAAGAAGCTGCAAAAATAAAGAAAATACTTAACTTTATCGCCTACTATAAGACAATAATCTTTAAATTAGATAAATTCTATTTTTCTATGGGTAGAGGCGCTACACCCATAGAATTTATCTACTTTAATAATAAAACTAGTAGAAAATTAATTTCTAGACAATGAGATTTCTGTACCGGTAGGCATAAGAAAACTTGATATTAAGAAATTCAATCTACTATCCTATTCCAGTCAAAAATCGAAAAACTATTATTTTATTTGATTGCAATAAATAATCAAACTTTAATCGATCAATATCAGTAAATTCTTATACATTCTTCATTATCTATAGGATGTTGTGGCTACTCCTAAATATAATGAAAAATATAAATAACCTTATATGACAATTGAATGACTATTAAAATCAAACTAGGAATCTATATGAATTTCCAGTAAACCTTAGTTCAATGTCATTTTATTAAAATGCCGTAAGTGATCATATACCATGATGGGATGCTGTGGCTATTCTTAGACATAGTTGATCTTACAAATCTTTATTTGATATTGAATGATCCAAAATTTCATGTTATTTCAAAACGCAGCAAAAAAAGAATAAATGTCCAGAATAATTTTCTTAATAAACTTATGTGACTTAAAATTTATAAACTGTATGAAATTTATATACTCTACTCTAAATTTTCATGATCACCTTATGTGTGTTTAGAACAATAGCGTAAAAATTATACCGCAAAAAATTAAACTTAAACACACTACTTTATAATCACGAATAAATAAACTAATGAGTAGTATAAAAATCATATATAACGAAAACTAAATGTCATACATAATTTTGATATAGACTTCTTCAACGATGAGTCATTGTTACAAAGAAAATTATAAAACAAATATATATATATATATCCTTTTTCATTAAAAATTGTTGTCGTATGGTATGTCTACATTGGCGGGTTAGGATTTAACCCGATCCACATAGGGTGTAGATCATGATTTATCCTAATGGGTTTAGGATAAGAATAAATTATGTATTTCTTACCAATTAAGAAACATATCATTTAATATATATCTATTATATGTTAATAGATATTGTAATCCTAATCATAATCCTAATCTCTATGTGAGATCTATGATATTTTAAGGGGTCCTGATAATCTATATATATAACCCCTTTCTCTTATATTTTATAAATACACACACAAGAATAGAGAACCCACGTACAAGATATCTTCCTCTCTTTTCTCTCTTCTCTCTCTTCTTTCTCTTTGGGATTTCTACCTACGTTCCCGGGGTTTTGGAGTGTGGATATAGAAGAGAACTCTGGTAGCCCTCTTCAATTCGCATCCGATTGGCATCCAATTCGTGACGCGAGGCGTAGACGTAAGAGAAGGCGAGATACATGGGAGATTCAGAACCATCAACACCAGGACGATCTCGGAGGCTAGTAAAACAAGCAACCCGATCCAATTCCGATTCCTGGATACGTTGGCTATCCAGTTGGTATGTCTCCGCTGCCCATTATGTCCTACAATTGGTATCAGAGCGGTGCTTATTTTCGCCTTATGATCATACTTGTGTTGTATGAGTTTAAATTGCATGCTTCGTCGATCAATTTTTAATGTAGATTAGTTCTACAATTTTTTTTAATTCGGTTTTTATGTAAAATCAATTTTAAAAAAATGATGAAGTAAAAACTAAATTAGTTTTAGTTTTTTTTAAAAAATTGATCACGAGACATGCGAAATATTTTACATTAGTTGTATTTTTTGTCGTGCATTCGAAAAAAAAAAATTGTTGCGCGGTACAGGCGAGCCCGCGGGCGTGGCTCGGCCCGCCGCACGCAGAGACGCGCAGGTGCGGATCTGTGCGCTGTGGGCGTGCGTGGGGGCCCACCGTGCCCGCGGGAAGACCGGCGCGCCGCAGGTCTGGCTCAGCGCGCCGCACAAGCGGGCGCAGGCTGCCTCCCGCGCAAGCACGCAGGCCTGGCCCGCCGCCGCGCAGGCGCGGGCGCGAACCCGCGCGATTAGGGCGAGCATGAGGGCCTGGCCAAGCCCACCTCACTGGGCAGGCTTGCAGGCCGGCCCGGCCCGCTGAGGACGCGCGGGGGGTGCACCCGCGCGCCCAGCGCGGGCAGCGGGGCCGGCCCCGCCCGCTACGGACGCGTGGAGACCGGCCCGGCCCGCTGCGGACGCGCACCCGCGCGCCCAACGCTGGCACCGGGCCCGCCCGGCCCTGCGTTGGGCGAGGCGCACACCTCGCGGCCTGCGCGCCTCTAAGCGAGCGCGGCGTGGCCCTCACGGGCCCGTGCGCCCCAATTCGGGCGCTAGGTGGAGCCCAGCCCGTGCGGGCCTGAACCCTCTGCTGGGCTCGGCTTGGCGTTACAACAATAGAGCGCAGAAGAGTCGAAATCAAACTCCTCAGGATGGAGTTGGAAAGTGTCGCAAAGACATTTTGACAGAGACCGCCTTGCTATTTCCTTTCATAATACTTTATTTGGATATAGTACTTTAGTTGATGGTTTCTTTAAATTAGATTTGGAGGATGATTCGTTTGCATTTATTTCTTTTTTCTTTTAATCTCTATGATGAATCCGTTATATGGCATGCCAGATTAGGCCATATAGGTCAAGAAAGAATGAACAGACTAGCTCGAGAAGGCCTTTTGGGGCCTCTCGCTAAAGTTGACCTATCTGTGTGCGAACCTTGTCTGGCTGGAAAGGCATGTAGAAAGCCTTTTGGTAAGGCTATTCGTGCCTCTCATCCTTTAGAGCTGATCCACTCAGATATTTGTGGGCCAATGAATGTGAGGGCCCGACATGGTGCGTGCTATTTTCTCACATTCATTGATGATTATTTTCGTTATGGCTATGTGTATATGCTTTCTCGCCGCTCTGAAGCTTTAGACTACTTCAAACGCTTCGTTGCGAAGGCTGAGAATCAAATATAAAGAAGTGTAAAGGTGCTTCGCACTGATCGAGGCCGAGAGTACTTGTCTGATCAGTTCAAGACTTATTGTGAGCAAAAGGGCATTAGAAGACAACTCACTATTCCTGGTACTCCGCAACAAAATGGTGTTGCAAAGCGAAGGAATCGTACTCTATTGGACATGGTTAGGTCGATGATGGCGCAAGCTCATCTTCCCATAAGTTTTTGGGGAGATGATCTTTTGACTGCAGCCTATATCCTTAATCGAGTCCCTACCAAATCAGTGCCTTATACCCCATATGAGTTGTGGAATGGTAGAAAGCCGAGTTTACACTACTTGCGTCCTTGGGGTTCAGCTGGATATGTTCACAGCCCCTCACATAGATTCGGGAAACTCGGCCCTAAAGCGAGCAAGCATGTGTTCATCAGGTACCCTGAAAATTCGAAGGGCTATGTGATGTATGGTGAACACCCAGATTGTGGTATGATCGAGATTGAGTATCGTGATGTGGAATTTCTAAAAAATGAATTTCCAAGCATTGGTGAAATACGGAGAGACGTCGGATTGTATGAGTTACAGGACGACGCTACCCCATCTACTGTTGAAGGTGATCGATCACTTCCTGAAGTCGCTGAAGGAAGTGGTAGCGATCCTCCGGCTAGTGGAAGTGCTTCCATGAGTGAGAGCATACCCATGGAAGTCGGCAACTTAGGCCCTCAATTGCGTAGAAGTGAACATGGACACATTCCCCGTCGGTATTTTGAGATCGAAGGGGATATATTCATGTGCACTCTGCTCGATGATGATGAGCCTGCTTCTTATGAAGAAGCATTGCTGACGCCAGCTTGCAATGAGTGTATAACTGCTATAAAGGATGAGATGGACTCCATGAGCAAGACCAAGTATGGGAGTTGGTTGACCTTCCGCCTAGGAGCAAGTCTATTGGAAATAAATGGGTTTTAAAAATTAAGCACAAGGCGGATGGATCAATCGATAAATACAAGGCTCGGCTCGTGGCCAAGGGCTATACTCAGAGGCAAAGGGTAGATTATAACGAGACGTTTACTCTCGTTGTGCGATTTGCCTCTATACGTTTGATTCTAGCCTTAGTGGCACATCTAGATTTGGAATTGTTCTAAATAGATGTGAAGACAGCTTTCCTCAATGGAGGGTTAGCGGAGGAGATCTATATGGACCAACCTGAGGGTTTTGTACTCAAAGGTCAAGAAGACAAGGTATGTTGTCTTAAAAGATCCATTTACGATCTCAAGCAGTCGTCAAGATAGTGGTATTTCAGGTTTCATGAAGCCGTCACCTCTATCGGTATGTCCATGATAGAGGAAGACCACTACGTATATGTTAAGAAAATAGAGAAGGGAATTATGTTCCTCTCCCTATACGTCGACGATATACTATTAGCTGGAAATGACATGGAGTTGATTAGTACCGCGAAAGAGTGGTTGTCTCTCAACTTTGAGATGAAAGACATGGGTGAGGCAAGCTATGTGCTCGGAGTGAAGGTCATTAGAGATCGCTCTAGAAAACTTCTTGGTTTGTCTCAAGAATCTTATATTAAAAAAATATTGGAGCGATTTAGGATGCATCTGTCACGCCCCGGGCTAGTTTTAGAAGCGGAAAAATATGCTATTTTTTTTTTAAAGCCTAGCCCGCGCCACGTACAGACCCGCCACAAATACAGGTCCCACTGTCTACACGGACAGAGTCTCCCCTATATTTGCACGGCGTACACACGATACAAAATAGGATCACAACCACCATTCATTCATCACACATACAACAAATCACAATGTCCAATACATACAGCTAACTGTCCTTAACAATTGCATGTATATGAACAAGTCCTTAGGCGAAGGATGATGCGATGCACAAAACAACAGATCATTCTATAAAAAATGCTTCTTACCCAGAAGCTTTATTTGAAACCCTAATCTCAATCATTTAAAGATCATTCAAAAACTGTTCTCCACACGAGAACTCTCTTTTGAAATCCCAAAAGCCGATCGATCGAAAGCCGTTTGAAAACGGATTCCTACATGGAAACCTTATTTTGAAAACCGCTACCACGAGGGGTAGAAATCCACGATACACAGATTATCACATAGTTCGGCAATAACCAAAACCACAAGAACAATATACTAAGCATAGTCATCCATAATATCTACGCATGCAATCAACACAAAATACTGAACCATATCCATAAGTCTACTAAGTGAGGGGAGAGTGTCAGGGTAGCAACCAAAACGGTGGTAACACAGGTCGGGACCTCTAATGCAGCTAACTAGTCGCGTCTCACAACGTCCCGACTCCCACCACCCGGCTCACCTGAAAAAAACAACGATGACGGGGGGTGAGAACATGATAAACATGTCTCCTCTCCCAGTGGGTACCGCAAGCCGACGAAGGCGAGGTGTACACACCTGCGCGAGGGTCAACAGATAGATAGGTAAGTAAAACAGTAGCATAAGTAAGCAGGAGTATGATTAATATACGAACGACTACGCTACTGTAAGTAAATAGCATATGCATCAACTATAGATAAATAATGAAACACAATCACCACCAGGCCACAGGGATGGATCCCTGGCACTATCACAAAATGCTCACTCACCGGCACATAACCTCCGCAGATGCACATGACAAGAAGCTCACAGGTCGGAAACCACGACCCTTTTCCGGAAAAAAACACCCTAAGCGGTGGATCAGACCGCGGGTGTACGTGAAGTGCTAGAAAAGCTATGACGATCGATGCAAATGCTCAATCCACATAACGGCAACAAGCCGAGTATAGCAACTGATATACGAGTAACAAGGATCGCTCGGAACAACAGGCGATCACCACCGACCAACCAGGTCATCACAATAAACCATGCAATCACACTACTCTACTAATGGCAAGCTCACAAAAGTAGAGGAAAGGGAGTCTAGTGAACTAATAATCAACATGCAATAGAAAGGGATAGAAAGGTATCACCGCTAGTCCACTGAACCGACTCTGGATCGAAGTACCCACCTGTAGAAAAAAAGAGTCTAACACCGACGGCTCACATGGAAGTCGACCGAACCAACGAAGTACTAACCGGGTCAAGACCCACCGAGTTGACACTAACACACATAAGCACACAACCCGAAACCGTCGGATCGTCCGGAAAACCCACCGGGACGATCCCGAACCCAATCCAAAACCTAGAGGGGAACCAACAAACCACACGAGTGCTCCGCTGTCCACAACCACACCAAACAAGGTGGTTGGACAGCGGGCACAAGGCCGGGATGCCACGAACACCAATGCATCCGAAACGGCTTTTCGGGTTCCCGAAAAATACATATTTGGCACCGGAACCCCTCCGTCACTCATCCGCTGCCCTCGAAACTTCGGGACAGCGATGAATAACAGCCAACAAGGCTGTGCGACAAAACACGTGTGAGAATTCAGATATTTATATTATTTTTATCTGCGAATTTGAATTCTGTGTCCCTCACCCCTGTTACTGTGTATCTGAGCTGTTTGAGTATATATATACATGTATGGGTATATATACGAGTATATTTTTTACGTATTTGTAAATTTTGGATTATGGTTGCGGAGAGTGTACGGCTTAACGGCGCAATCCGGAGTCCGATCCTGATGATCCAAAATAGTAGATTCGATGTCTCGGCAGTGCTGAACGCAATGGCATGATCCGCGTCAACATGCGACGAGCGGATCAAACGTTATTGCATGTTCTTCGCCGAGGGGTCGAATGGTACTTTTTGCAGTTTCACGATCTGGACCCCGTTTTGTGCACCGTTTCGCGTGAGGTTGCTTGTGGAGGGGTGTCTGGGCATTTTTGTCATGCTGTGAGGGACCCAGGGGTTATTTGTGTGATTTGAAGGGCTTTTGTATACTTGTGCACTTGGTATGTGTGTTGGTGGTGAGAGAGTGAGAGAGTGAGCTCATTTTGGTTTTTCCCTCTCCTCAGCCCCAGCTGCTGCGAGCCCCTGCTTCCCCCTCTTCCTCTGCTGCCTCCCCGAGCCCCTCCGGCCGCCGCCGACCACCCCCTGGCCGGCACAGCCCCGACCATCTCTCCTCTCTTTTTCTTCTTCTTCTTCTTCTTCCTCTTCTTCTTCTCCTTCTCTGAGGTGAGCACCCAGGGGGAACCCACGCTTGAGCTCCCCATGAGGTGGCTGGGCCGCTGGTGTCGCCGCCGTGCCGCCGGAGAGCCGCCGGAGCCGCCGCCAGGCTACTGCGGCTGCTGCTTGGGCAGCAGCTGGCCGAGCTGTGTGAGCCCAGGCCGCTGCCACCTCCCGACGCTTAGAAGGGTGAGCATCGTCACCCTCGGGTCCTCCGCCGCCGACCCCTTCCTTCCCGGTCAGCGCCGTGCCGCCGGAGCGCCGCCGGAGCCGCCGCGGGCTCGGTTTAGGCAACTAGGGCAGCCGCGGCCAACCTTGCTCCGCCGCCGCCGCCACCGGGTTATTTTTGTCGCGGTCACCGGCCAACCCATGTCCGGCGGGCCCCTCTCGTCGGTGCTCGCGTCGCCGCCGCCGTCCGTTGCCGTGCCGCCAAGCCCTAGCCAACTCGAGAGCAACCTTGCTCCCCGCGCCGCCGCCGCCGCTTCCTGCCGCCATCTGAGGTGAGCCCCCTCTTCCTCACCTCCCCCGCACCCATCCCTGGCCGCCGCCGGCCATGCATGTCGGCCGGCAGCCGGCCGGAGCTGGTTGCTCCGGCCAGGGTCTCATCTTTGGTTTTTATGGCTTGCATGCTTGTCTTGAGTTCCCTGTTGACTCCCGAAGCTCGGGAAGGTGAGCACGATGATCGCGGCGATGCGCCGATCATCATGCTCACCTTAGTTCACTGATTGGTTGAGCCGTTTTGTCGTTCGGCCTTTGTCGAGCTTTTTCGTCTTT
The DNA here is from genome assembly GCA_016920855.1 of Puya raimondii. Classification (NCBI taxonomy): domain Eukaryota; kingdom Viridiplantae; phylum Streptophyta; class Magnoliopsida; order Poales; family Bromeliaceae; genus Puya; species Puya raimondii. The sequence goes on along the minus strand of JABWPP010000050.1, from coordinate 212,403,701 downwards.
TATGATTACGGTTTTTATGCTTTTTCCCGGCTTGCGACTTGTCCTGTTGCAGTGAGGCTGTGAGCACGGCCTCCGGGACGCTATTACCTATCCGCTGGTGCTTGCGGAAGGTCGTGCGGATGCACGGATTGCTTTAATGGCTTAAATTATCGCTTGTATGTATGTAAATTGTGCTTGTTTTGGGACTTTGGCTTTTGTGGCAGCGCTGCGACGCTGTGGGCAGCAAGGGCATGATTCCTGAGGCCCTGTGGACTGGTTGTCCACCCCCTTCGCCCTTCGCAGAGATTCGGATTCGTTTCCGACGCATTTTTCGATGAAATAATCGGCGAAACGCGCGTTTCTAGTTGTGCGACTCGCTCGCTGATTTTGCAAGCAACTTGGCTTCGTCATTTAGCCTTGTTGGCTGTTCCTCATCGCTGTCCTGAAGTTCCGAGGACAGCGGATGAACGACGAAGGGTTCCGGTGCCATTTCGGCATTTTTTCGGGAACCCGAGAAGCCTTTTCGGGTGCGTTTGTAGTCGTGGCACCCCGAGCTTGTGCTCGCTGTCCCAGCACTTGGTTTGATGTGTTTAAGGATAGTGAGGGACTTGTTTGACTGTTTAGTACCCCTCTGAGGCTTTGTGTGGTTTCGGGATCGTCCCGATAGGTTTTCCGGGCGATCCGTCGGTTGTGGGATGTGAGAGTTTGTGTTTCGATGTCGACTGGGTGGACCTTGACCGTGTGAGTCTTTCGTAGGTCCTGTCGTGTTTCCCGAGAGCCGTCGGAGTTAGGCTTGATCGTTACCGCAGGGAGGTACTTCCATCCGGAGTCGGTTCAGTGGACTACGGTGATACCTTTCTATCCTTTCTCTTGCATTACAGTTATTAGTTCACTTGACTCCCTTTGACTCTACTTATGCGTGCTTGGATAGTAGAGTAGTTGTGGTTTGCATGATTATTGAGATGACCTAGTTGGTCGGTGGTGATCGCCGTTGTTCCGAGCGATCCTCGTTGTGGTTGCTTCACGGCTCGTTGCCGTTCTGTGGATTGAGCATTTGCATCGATCGTCATAGCTCTTCTAGCACTTCACGTACACTCGCGGTCTGATCCACCGCCTGGGGGTGTTCTTTTTCGGAAAAGGGTCGTTGAGTTTGTTCCGACCCGTGAGCCTTGACGCGGTGCGTCCAGAAGGTTTATGTGCCGAGTGATGAGCAGGTGACAGTGCCAGGGATGCGTCCCGGTGGCTATGATTGGGTTACTTGGTGGTTATCTCCTTTCATGCATATACTAGATGATTACAGTAGCATTGTTGTTCAGTTGTACGTTGGCCACATATTTACTTGTGCTACTGTTTACCTTATCTACCTATCTGTTGACCCTCGTGCCGGTGTGTACACCTCGCCTTCGTCGACTTGCGGTACCCACTGGGAGGGGAGACATGTTTACATGTTCTCACCCCCCGCCCTCGTTGTTGTTTTCAGGTGAGCAGGGTGGTGGGAGTCGGGGCGCAGCGAGGCACGCATAGATAGTGTGCTAGAGGTTCTGACCTGTGAGGCTTTCCCCAGATTTTGGTTATTACCCTCTCCTTATCAGCTAGACGTGTTGGTGGTTCAGTTACCTTTTGGATATTATGTTCTAGCATGCTTATGTTTTGTGGATTTATTTAGCATTCCTATGTGATGATTGCATGCTTGGATTATTTGGTTGTATATGTTTCTAGATTCTTTCATTCATCACTTACTCGGTTTTCTACCCCTCGTGGTAGCGTTTTCAAAAGAGAGTTCTCGTGTGGAGAACGGTTTTCAAAGGGTTTCAAATGTTTGAGATTAGGATTTCAAAGAAAGCTTCTGGGTGAGAAGCAGTTTTCTAGATTGATTGTTGTTTGTGCATCGCATCATCCTTCGCCTAAGGACTTGCTTAGATTCATATAGGTTTAAGGATGGTTAGCTGTATGAATCATGATTATGATGTTGTTTGAGTGGTGAATGCATAAGTGGTTGTGATCCTGTCGTTGTTGTTTTGTATGCCGTGCAAATACAGGGGAGGCTCTGTCCGTGTGTACAGTGGACCCTGTATTTGTGGCGGGTCTGTACGTGGCGCGGGCTAGGCTTTCAAAAAAAAAAAAATGTACACGTTTTTCGCTTCTTAAACAAGCCCGGGGCGTGACAGCCCGGTCGTCGACAGAACCAACCAGTGGGTCCCACGACCGAAACGCGCGTTCCGCCGACTATTTCACGGATCTCCGAGAAGGGGCTACAAGCCTGGACAACCAGTCCACAGGGCCTCAAGGTCATGCCCTTGCTGCCTGCAGCGTCACAACGCTGCCACAAACACATAAAGTCCTAAAACATGCAACTATACACCATAATAAGCATTAAATGTAAAGTTGGAACAATCCGCTCGTCCGCACAACCCTCCGCAAGCACCAGCGGATAGGGAACGACGCAACGGAGGTCGTGCTCATAGCCCCTCTGCGACAAAATAGTCGCGGGCTCAAACAACCCATGAAAACATCCAAAACATGAAATAATAGGGCTCGACAAGGAATAAACAGCAACGCGGCGCGCCAAAACAGTAAATCGAGATGAGCACGGTGATCAGCACATTGCCGCGATCATCGTGCTCACCTTCCCGAGGTTCGGGAGGTAGCTCGAGGCTCAAAACCAGACATGCAGCCCCAAACAAGCAGGGATCAAGCCCGGCCGGAGCAAGCAAGCTCCGGCCGGCTGCCGGCTGACATGCAGCGCGCGCGGCGGCTCAGGTTGGACGCGGGGAAGGTGGAGAAGAGGGGGCTCACCTCAACCGGCGGCAGAAAGCGACGGTGGCGGTGCGGGGAGAGCAACAGCTCTCGGATCGGCTACCCGAAACTAGGGCACAGCTGCACCGGCGACGAACGGCGGCGGCGGCGGTCGGGACGGCTAGCACTGGCAAGAAGGGCTCGCCGGACATCGGGTAGGGGCCGACCACAACAGCACAGGGTGACGGCGGCGGCGGCCGGAAGCTTTCGGCCGCGGGTGCCCTAGGAGCCCTAGCGGCGACAGCGGCGGCTGCGGAGGCGCACCGGCGGCACGGGAGCGGCCGAGGAAGGAGGCGACGGCGACGGCGGTCCTCCCGAGGCCGACCGAGGGCTGCTGCGACGGCGGGAGGCGGCGGCGGCGGCTCGGATCAAGGACCCACTGCCCGCACTCCTCCAGCAGCAGCGCGCGGCGGCGCGGCGGCGCTCGACGACGGCTCCAGTCACCGGGGAGAGGCGCCGGGCATCGAGACGCGGCCGAGAAGGAGGACTAGGGCACGAGATCCCCCTCCCCTCTCCCGGAACACCTCAGCCAAGAGAGGAAGAAGGAGAAGAAAGAAAGAAGAAGAAAGAGAGAGAGAGAGAGAGAGAGAGAGAAAATCGGGCCGGCCGGGGACACGCCGGCGGCGGCGGCGCACGGGGAGAAGCTGGAGGAAGAGGAAGAAAAGGGGGGAGTCGGCTGAAGGGGGGGGGGCTAGGGTACCTAAACAACTAGGTTTAGGTTTTAATCCCACAACTCACATAAATATACAAATGTACAAATTGCAAATAAACCCCTGAAACTGAGAAAATCTATCCCGAGTCCCTCACAACACGTGTAAAACGCGCGGACACCCCTCAACACACGATTTCATGCAAATCGGTGCATAAAAATGGACCTTTTCGCGAGGAGATCAAAACATGTATTTCAACCTCTCGGCGATGATCTCGCGATATCTCACGATCCGGCGGTCGGATTCACGAACGGATCACGCCATCGCGATCAGCACTGCCGAGACATCGAACTACGATTTTGGATCTTCGGAAACGGTCGCTGATTCGCGACACAAGTCATCCCCTTTTACCTCCAACAACAAACACAACATAAATACATATATATATACATATATATTTATATACATACATATATATACACCAGTAGAGAGAGAGAGAAAACAAAACAAATTCAAATTCAAAATTCGAATTCTTACATCACTCCCACCATATAAGAAGTTTCGTCCCCGAAACTTATTCACACACCATCCGCAAATAACTGCAGGTACCTCTCACGCATAACAGACTCCAGCTCCCATGTAGCCTCATGCTCCTCGTGATTCGCCCATTGAACCTTCACATACGGAATGCTCCGGTTCCTCAACTGCTTCACCTCGCAAGCCAGAATCCTCAAAGGCGCCTCCTCGTAGCTGAGATCCTACCTCAACTGAACCGTCGTCGGGCTGAGCACATGAGATGGGTCAGGGATGTACTTTCGAAGTATGGACACGTGGAAGACGTTGTGCACTCGAGCAAGACTAGGAGGAAGAGCCAACCGATAAGCCACCAGACCCACACGCTAAAGGATCTCGAACGGTCCCACGAACCGCGGACTAAGCTTGTTCCGCAATCCGAACCGCTTGATCCCTCGAGACGGCGACACCTTGAGCAGCACATGCTCACCGATCTGAAACTCTAGGTCACGTCGTCGCTGGTCCGCGTAGATTTTCTGCCGGCTCTGCACAGTCAGCAGCCGCTGCCTCGCATCCTGGCCTCTGCGTCCTCCAACAGGTCAGGCTCGATTACTCGACGCTCACCCACGTCATCCCAACAGATCGGAGATTGACATCGACATCCATACAGAGCCTCGTACGGTGCCATCCCAATGCTCGCTTGGAAGCTGTTGTTGTAGGCGAACTCCACCAAAGAAAGGTACTTGAACTACCCCTCTTCATAGTCCATAACGCATGCTCGGAGCATATCCTCGAGAGTCTGAATGACTCGCTCCGACTGCCCATCACTCTGAGGGTGGAAAGCTGTGCTGAAGTTGAGCTTCGATCCCAGAGCCTGCTGCAAGCTCCTCCAAAACTGTGATACGAAGCGGGTATCCCGATCCGAAACGATCAACACTGGCACCCCATGCAGCCTGACGATCTCATCCAAGTAGAGCTGTGCCAGTCGATCCCGAGACCAAGCCGTGTGTATCGGCAGGAAGTGAGCTGCTTTCGTTAATCGATCCACACTAACCCAGATCGCATCATGACCTCGCTGAGAACGAGGCAATCCGGTGACAAAATCCATGGTAATCTGCTCCCACTTCCATACTGGTACAGGTAACGGTTGAAGCTTTCCTGTTGGTCGCTGATGCTCAGCCTTCACTTGCTGACAAATTAGACACTGTGCCACATGCTGAGCTACGTCCATCTTCAAGCCAGGCCACCAGAAACTCTGCTTCAGGTCGCGGTACATCTTCGTCCTTCCAGGATGAACGATGTACGGCGACCGATGTGCCTCAGTCAAGATCTCCCACCTCAAGTCCCGATCACTGGGCACACACCTCCATCCTCGAAAACGGAGGGAACTATAGGCGTGAATCGTGAAGTCTCCATCTTTACCCTGCTCGACCTCAGCTCGCACTTTCTACAAGTGCGGGTCCGTCAGCTGTCCACTAGAAATCCGATCTGACAAGGTGGGCTGCACCACCAAGGTCAACAGCTGTGCGGTAGCTCCAGAAGGTAGGATCTCCAACTCTAGTCGACGAAACTCCTCCACCAAGCGCTCCTGGTCGGTGATCATGAGAGACAGTTCCGCCGAAGGCTGCTTCCGGCTCAAGGCGTCCGCCACAACGTTCGCCTTGCCCGGATGGTACTGGATAGAGAGGTCGTAATCCTTCAAAAGCTCAAGCCACCATCTCTGTCTGAGGTTCAGCTCCTTCTGAGTGAAGAGGTACTTCAGACTTTGATGATCCGTGAACACCTCGCAATGCGCTCCGTACAGGTAGTGTCTCCAAAGCTTGAGAGCAAACACCACCGCTGCTAGCTTGAGATCGTGCGTCGGATAGTTCTTCTCGTAAACCTTCAGCTGGCGCGAAGCATACGCGATGACCTTCTACTGCTGCATGAGCACGCACCCCAATCCTATCCGAGACGCATCGTAGTAGACCACAAAGTCCTTACCAGGCTGCGGCAATGCTAGGATAGAGCATGAGTCAGTCTGTCCTTCAGCTCCTGGAAGCTCCTCTGACAAGCGGGAGTCCACAGAAACCTCTTGCCCTTCCTCGTTAGCTTGCTCAAAGGGGCGGCGATCTTAGAGAAACCCTCAACGAATCGCCGGTAATAACCCGCCAAGCCGAGGAAGCACCTGATCTCCATCACAGAAGTCGGAACAGGCCAATCCACCACTGAGTCCACCTTCTTCGGGTCCACCGTGATACCAGACTGCGTCACGATGTGGCCCAAGAAGGAGACTTCCCGAAGTCAGAACTCACACTTCTTGAGCTTAGCGTAAAGCTTATGCTCTCGAAGTGTCTGGAGGACTCGTCGAAGATGATCCTCATGCTCCACGTCGCTCCTCGAATAGATCAGTATGTCGTCAATGAAGACCACGACAAACTGATCCAAGAACTGCCGGAAGACCCCGTTCATCATATCCATGAAAGCTGCCGGGGCGTTAGTCAATCCAAACGGCATCACCGTGAACTCGTAATGCCCGTAACGAGTCCGAAAAGCCGTCTTCGCAACGTCCTCGGCCTTGATCTTGAGCTGATGGTAACCTGACTGCAAATCAATCTTCGAGAATACCGAGGCTCCCTGAAGCTGGTCGAAGAGATCGTCGATCCGCGGTAGAGGGTATTTGTTCTTCACTGTCACCTTGTTGAGCTCTCGGTAGTCAATGCACAAGTGCATATTACCGTCCTTTTTCTTGACGAAGAGAACCGGCGCTCCCCAAAGAGAAACACTCAGTCGGATGAAGCCCATATCCAGAAGATCCTCTAGCTGAGCCTTCAGCTCCTTCAATTCGGCGAATGCCATGCGATAGGGGGCCTTCGAAATCGGATTAGTGCCCGGAACCAAATCGATGAAGAAGGCAATCTCTCAGTCCGGAGGCATCCCGGGTAGCTCGGCAGGAAAGACATCGAGAAAATCTCGAGCCACCGGAATATCCTCCAAAGCCGGTACAGCTCGATGAATGACGTCTACCGAAGCCAGGTAAGCCGTACATCCACCGATCAACAAACTCCTAGCTCTGGCAGACGAGATAGTCAAGGCGAAGAAAGAACTCTTACAAGCACGGTAGACGAATTCCTTCTCGCCCGGCTCCTCGAAAGTCATCGTCCTCTGCTCACAGTCGATGGTGGCGTGATGCTTGGTGAGCCAGTCCATCCCAAGCACCACATCAAACTCCTTCAGCGGCAACAGGACCAGGTTCGCCGAGAACACCTGGTCGCCAAGCAACATCGGACAAGCCCTGATCCATCTCTCTGCTCCAAGGCCCTTTCCGGGGGTCTGGATCCGAAGGGGTATAGGAAGCGGACTCGACTCCAGACCGTGCTCGCGTGCGAAAGAACGAGAAATGAAAGAATGCGAAGCTCCGGTATCAAACAACGTCCTAACACGAGAGCCGAAGAGGGAGGTTATACCTGCAACCACGATGTCTCCACCGGTGTCTCCGTCGGGGTGGGACATGTTGAAGACACGTCCAGCCGATGCCTGGGGTGTCCCCTCCTGCTGGCGAGAAGCAGAGGGACGCCCAAACGAAGCTGCATCTGCTGGTGGCGGGTTCCTCCGGTTCTGTCTCTAAGTGGCCGGAGAAGAAGCATACTCTGCGCTGGTCCCATCGTGCAATGTTGTCGCATATGTCCCTTCTGGCCGTATCGGAAGCAGTGATCTCGGTGCTGGGGGCAGGCGTACGGCCGATGCCCCTGCCCACAGATAATGCACGTCGGGTTCTCCTGCCACTGGCTCCCAGATGGAGCGCTCCTGGCTGACTGGCTCCGCTGATGCTTCGGCGGCCTCTTCTTAGAGAAAGAGCCACCGTTGGAACTGGGGTAGGAACGCTTCCGGTCAGCGTTCTTCTCGGGCTGATTGTCACGCCCCGGATTACTCGTTTCCCCGGGCTTGCCAACAGATCCGCCGTATACATAGATATTTCTAAGTATACGAAGCGATAGCTAACCTGTAAACAAACATACAAGCAACTACAAGAGATATAGAGCTGAAATAAAACATACTAATAACAAAAGCCACCTGTACATATAGAGTCCAAAATACAACAGGTCCTCCACAACCAAAATAGGTACAAGTCCACACTATATGTATATGGCACAACTCAAAAAGAAACTATCTCCAGTAGGGTCCTCCTCTAGGAACAACAGGGACAGGTAGGGATCTAGCTCGCGACTCCCTTACCTCAATCCGCAGGAACAAGAGCAGCAGCCGCAACCGACGAAGGCTCTGCAAGAAAAGGTGGCAACAATGGGTGTGAGAACTACTATCAAAAGAAGTAGTCCTCAGTGGGTACCAATACCGACCTCAACGGTCCACCCACTAAGTCTACGAGACTAACAGTATAGCTGGTAGGTAAAGAACAACAAAGTAAGCTGGAATAAACTCTACAGCTGTAATGCCACTACCCTACCATTATCCAAGTCAACTCTCAAGTAAGCATCACCAAAGTGAAAAGTCATCCCTGACCCAATCTATCAGAACCGCCCAAACAGGCTCGTCCAGCCAACTGCCTAGCCACACCGCACACTACCAAAAAGGGTAGCCGGTCCAAAACAGATCCACAATCTGTAGCGACATCAATGCAAAAGAGGCCTCACTCCGGAGCGGCACTCGGGGGAGCTACCCAACCGAGTTAGTACGCGTATCTCTGTCGAGCACAAACAGGCTCCGGCAGGCTATAATCAAGGAACAGGGGTCAAAAGGGGGTCAAAGACTCTAAACTCACGTGCCCTCAGCACAACCAGAAGCTAAAACAAGAGTTTGGGTCCACCGTCAACCCCGACGGCACCCGGTAATACAGAACAGCCTAATCCTGCTGTAAATACAAGCTCGGCATCCCAGCACGAGCGAAAACCCGTCCTACCGCGAACTAAGTATCCACCTCGCACTAACAGCGGTGATACAAGAACAGAAACGGCTCCTAGAGCTAAATCTGATAATAGTTCGAAAAGTGACGGTTATATATTCGCGAGTTTTCTCCTAAGTCAATTCCCAGTTTAGCATGTAAAGTCATGTCAATAAATTATCAATTTATGCTCCAAATTCAGATTTCATATAAACACATGCAAATTCACGAATTCGAGCTACTAACATGATTAAACAGATAATAAAACAGCATGATGCACTCTCTACAACTTAGGAGGAATCCGGCGATTTCGGTAACATTAACCCACCTCAAAAGCTATCCAACAACGGCTAGGAGTCGAGTGGAAGGCCCCCAAACAACACCGGCTGAAATCGAGCTCAAATCTGCAACCTCGAGATTCGGACCCACCTGCGCAATGTTCTCGCCCAGAATATCAGCCCAGAACTGCAGCCTGGCAGCACAATCCACATGGATTCAACATGCGATAAAATCCAAATCCTAAGTCCAAATGCAGTAAAATTTGGTTCAACTCACCAGCAGAGGTTCAAGAACAAACCCTCCAACTTTCAGCCAAAATGGAGCTCGACTCGATGTCCAAAAAGTCTAAACACTGATTCGGATCCACATCTGGACCCTCCTGCACATGGATCCAGAAGTTCCAGCACTTAAGCAAAAATCACATTAAGCAATAATTCTGGAATTCCAACGAATCTAGCCCATGGAAAGGGGTCACAAACCTCTCAAAAACAGTGATGGAACAATCCAAAACCTCTCCAAAGATCCTCACAAAGATCTGGATTCAAAAATCCAAGAAATTTCCATCAATGACAAAAAAATTCAGCACTTAAGCAATTACTCAAAATTTGAGCTAGAACTCACCTTTGAATCCTCAATTCAGGTGGGAAGAACCTCCAAACCAGCAAGGAAAGTGGAAGGACCAATCTTCACTTCGAAATTCCAGCTCCCAAAAGATTTGGATCCATAAGATCAAAGGAAAACCCAAGTTTCAGCTCAAGAACACAAGGGGTCCAGTAAAACATCAACTGTAGCTTACATACCTGTCCAAATCGCGATTGGAAGGATTCCATGTCTTCCTCTACGAGTCCTCTATCCAACAAACTAAGTTTCGTTGGATTTGGACACTCCTACACTGCACACGAGCACGAACACCACGGGTCGATGTTGTAGTTCCAGCAGAAAACCAAGGTCTTCAATGGAGGAAGATGGAATTAGGGAGAGATAGGAAGGCTTCCTTGCAAAATCCTGGGTTCACCTTGAAGAGGGGAGAAAAGAGTCTCAGGGGAGGTCGTCCACTTCTTTTATAGACCAAGGATTTTGGTGCAATGGGCCTCAAGAACAGAAATGCCCTAACCTGTTTCTCAGCAGGAAATCCACATTCGGGCGCCCGAAACCCAAGAAGTGGGCGCCCGGTTCTTCAGCCTGCACAAGTCCAGAACATCGGACTCTCCGCCCGCGGTCCGTTGCGCCCTAACCTGGTCCGGCGGAGTTCACCAACCAATCAACACGTGTCAAGCGGATCGATATTCACGAGGTAAGATTTCCGGATTCACTTTCCGGGCGCCCACAACCTGGATCCGAAATGACTTAGCATTTTTCAGAAAATGAGCACTGAACATCTGGGCGCCCAAAACATAGCTTCCGGGCGCCCTAAAGTTCAAAAGCCCAAAACTCCAGTTTTGGCTTACTTCGGTGCTCCGAGTCCGTTTTCGCGTCTATTTGGCGCCGAAACGACTCCGACTTGTTTCGACCTTCTCCAGAAGTGTCGAACAGTCTTAGATACTGCAGTCGTTCCGTCAGTTAGGCCCCAGGGGTACTACACTGATCTCGCTCGGCGCGCATCTCCTCCGTCTCGTACTGAACCACCTGGGCGCGCTCGTAGTACTCATCGTACGTCATCACCCCTTGGGAGGCGATCAAGAGGCGGATGCTCGGCCTCAATCCCCTCGCGACAGGCGCGCCTTATGGTACTCGTCTCGGGCAGCGAAGGGGATTAAGCCGATGATGCGGGAGAAGTCCCGCTCGTACTCCTCCGCGGTGCGGTTTCCCTGCTTGAGACACTCCAACTCACGCTCCAAGCTCTGCTTCATGCTCTCTCGGAAGTAGTGGCTGAAAATGATCGCCCGAAACTCCTTCCACGAAAGATAGGCAGCGACGTAACGGGTCGTCAAGAGGTGCAACCACCAGTCGTAGGCCTCGTCATCCAGACAGTGGTTGGCCAACGGGACCTTGTCCTGCTCGTCGATGCAGAGGTCGCGAAAGAGCTTCTCAATCTATAAGACCCAACGCTCCACAGTCCGTCCACCATCCTTCTTGCCTGCGAACAAGGGCGGATCGAACCTTCAGAATTCCGCCAATCGCGATCGGATGTGGCCACCACCCCCAATCACGGGGTCGGCGTACACATACGGAACAGTCGACATAGTCGCTGTCGTCGTCGCGGTCGTGGCCACAAAAGGCGTAGATGCCACAGGAGGGTCTGTAGTCATCGGGGCACTCGGCGGAGGAGGAGGGGCTGGAGCGGCAGTCGTCATAGCCTGCTGCTACACGAACTGCTGGAACATGCCGGAGAGGGTCGTCAGCTGACCCCTCACCTCGGCCACTTCAGCCTCTAGCTGCAGGGTACGGTCAACACCAGGCTGCTCGCCTCCTGCCGGCTCCTTGCTCGAACCAGCTGCAGTAGCCTGAGTCTGAACACCAGCAGACGGCTCCGCAGGCGCACGCCCACCACCACGACCAGGACGGGGAGGTCTACCACGACCACGAGCCATCTGTAAAACACAGAAACCGCGAAAGAGAAAAGAGGGTCGGCGACGCCCAAGAAGCAACAAGCCGAAAACAAACCCCCGAGTCGCGCACCTATACATCTTAGGTCTTCCTATGGGTCAATCTAACCAAAGGTTCAATTACAAATTTATGAATGAATGAGTGTTTGTAATCTTTATGCTCTGATACAATCTTAATCTGTCACGCCCCAGGCTAGTTTTAGAAGCGAAAAAGAGTGCCATTTTTTTTTTGAAAGCCTAGCCCGCGCCACGTACAGACCCGCCACAAATACAGGTCCCACTGTCTACACGGACAGAGTCTCCCCTGTATTTGCACGGCGTACACACGATACAAAACAGGATCACAACCACCATTCATTCATCACACATACAACAAATCACAACGTCCAATACATACAGCTAACTGTCCTTAACAATTGCATGTATCTGAACAAGTCCTTAGGCGAAAGATGATGCGATGCACAAAACAACAGATCATTCTATAAAATATGCTTCTTACCCAGAAACTTTATTTGAAACCCTAATCTCAATCATTTAAAGATCATTCGAAAACTGTTCTCCACACGAGAACTCTCTTTTGAAATCCCAAAAGCCGATCGATCGAAAGCCGTTTGAAAACGGATTCCTACACGGAAACCTTATTTTGAAAACCGCTACCACGAGGGTAGAAATCCACGATACACAGATTATCACATAGCTCGGCAATAACCAAAACCACAAGAACGATATACTAAGCATAGTCATCCACAAGATCTACGCATGCAATCAACACAAAATACTGAACCATATCCATAAGTCTACTAAGTGAGGGGAGAGTGTCAGGGTAGCAACCAAAACGGTGGTAACACAGGTCGGGACATCTAATGCAGCTAACTAGTCGCGTCTCACAACGTCCCGACTCCCACCACCCGGCTCACCTGAAAAAAATAACGATGGCGGGGGGTGAGAACATGATAAACATGTCTCCCCTCCCAGTGGGTACCGCAAACCGACGAAGGTGAGGTGTACACACCGGCGTGAGGGTCACCGGATAGATAGGTAAGTAAAACAGTAGCATAAGTAAGCAGGAGTATGATTAATATACGAACGACTACGCTACTGTAAGCAAATAGCATATGCATCAACTATAAATAAATAATGAAACACAATCACCACCAGGCCACAGGGACGGATCCCTGGCACTGTCACAAAATGCTCACTCACTGGCACATAACCTCCGCAAATGCACATGACAAGAGGCTCACGGGTCGAAAACCACGACCCTTTTCCGGAAAAGAACACCCTAAGCGGTGGATCAGACCGCGGGTGTACGTGAAGTGCTAGAAGAGCTGTGACGATCGATGCAAATGCTCAATCCACATAACGACAACAAGCCGAGTATAACAACTGATATACAAGCAAGATCGTTCGAAACAACAGGCGATCACCACCGACCAACCAGGTCATCACAATAAACCATGCAATCACACTACTCTACTAATGGCAAGCTCACAAAAGTAGAGGAAAGGGAGTCTAGTGAACTAATAATCAACATGCAATAGAAAGGGATAGAAGGGTATCACCGCTAGTCCACTGAACCGACTCCGGATCGAAGTACCTACCTGTAGAAACGAAGAGTCTAACACCGACGGCTCACAGGGAAGTCGACTGAACCTACGAAGTACTAACCGGGTCAAGACCCACCGAGTTGACACTAACACACATAAGCACACAACCCGAAACCGTCGGATCGTTCGGGACGATCCCGAACCCAAACCAAGTCCCAGAGGGGAACCAACAAACCACGTGAGTGCTCCGCTGTCCACAACCACACCAAACAAGGTGGTTGGACAGCGGGCACAAGGCCGGGATGCCACGAACACCAACGCATCCAAAACGGTTTTCCGGGTTTTCGAAAAATACCGATTTAGCACCGGAACCCTCCGTCACTCATCCGCTGCCCTCGAAACTTCGGGACATCGATGAATAACAGCCAACAAGGCTGTGCGACAAAGCCCGGTCGTCGACGAAACCAACCAGTGGGTCCCACGACCGAAACGCGCGTTCCGCCGACTATTTCATCGGAAAACGCACCGAAAATCAAACCGGATCTCCGAGAAGGGGCTACAAGCCTGGACAACCAGTCCACAGGGCCTCAAGGTAATGCCCTTGCTGCCCGCAGCATCACAACGCTGCCACAAACACATAAAGCCCTAAAACATGCAACTATACACCATAATAAGCATTAAATGTAAAGTTGGAGCAATCCGCTCGTCCGCACAACCCTCCGCAAGCACCCGCGGATAGGGAACGACGCAACAGAGGTCGTGCTCACAGCCCCTCTGCGACAAAAATAGTCGCGGGCTCAAACAACCCATGAAAACATCCAAAACATGAAATAACAGGGCTCGACAAGGAATAAACAGCAACGCGGCGCGCCAAAACAGTAAATCGAGGTGAGCACGGTGATCAGCACATTGCCGCGATCATCGTGCTCACCTTCCCGAGGTTCGGGAGGTAGCCCGAGTCTCAAAACCAGACATGCAGCCCCAAACAAGCAGGGACCAAGCACGGCCGGAGCAAGCAAGCTCCGGCCGGCTGTCGGCTGACATGCAGCGCGCGAGGCGGCTCAGGTCGGACGCGGGGAAGGTGGAGAAGAGGGGGCTCACCTCAACCGGCGGCAGGAAGCGGCGGCGGTGGCGGCGGCGCGGGGAGAGCAACAGCTCTCGGGTCGGCTACCCGAAACTAGGGCAAGGCTGCACCGGCGACGAACGACGGCGGCGGCGGTCGGGACGGCGAGCACTGGCAAGAGGGGCTCGCCGGACGTCGGGTAGGGGGCGACCGCGACAGCACAGGGCGACGGCGGCGGCGGCCGGAAGCTTTATGCCGCGGGTGCCCTAGGAGCCCTAGCGGCGACAGCGGCGGCTGCGGAGGCCCACCGGCGGCACGGGAGCGGCCGGGGAAGGAGGCGACGACGGTGGCGGTCCTCCCGAAGCCGACCGAGGGCTGCTACGACGGCGGGAGGCGATGGCGGCTCGGATCAAGGACCCACTGCCCGCACTCCTCCAGCAGCAGCGCGCGGCGGCGCGACGGCGCTCGGCGGCTGCTCCAGTCGCCGGGGAGAGGCGCCGGGCATCGGGGCACGGCCGAGGAGGATGACTAGGGCACGGGATCCCCCTCCCCTCTCCCGGAACACCTCGGCCAAGAGAGGAAGAAGGAGAAGAAAGAAAGAAGAAGAAAGAGAGAGAGAGAGAGAGAAACTCCGACCGGCAGGGGACAAGCAGGCGGCGGCGGCGCACGGGGAGAAGCTGGAGAAAGAGGAGGAGAAGGGGGGAGTCGGCTGAGGGGGGGGGGGCTAGGGTACCTAAACAACTAGGTTTAGGGTTTTAATCCCACAACTCACATAAATATACAAATGTACAAATTGCAAATAAACCCCTGAAACCGAGGAAATCTATCCCGAGTCCCTCACAGCACGTGTAAAACGCGTGGACACCCCTCCACACACGATTTCACGCAAAACGGTGCATAAAAATGGTCTTTTTCGCGAGGAGATCAAAACATGCATTTCGACCTCTCGGCGATAATCTCGCGATATCTCACGATCCGACGGTCGGATTCACGAATGAATCACGCCATCGCGATCAGCACTGCCGAGACATCGAACCTACGATTTTGGATCTCCGAAAACGGTCGCCGATTCGCGATACAAGTCATCCTCTTTTACCTCCAACAACAAACACAACATAAATACATATATATATACATATATACTTATATACATACATATATATATACCAGTAGAGAGAGAGAGAGAAAACAAAACAAATTCAAATTCAAAATTCGAATTTTTACAGCATCACTGTAAACCCGTTGACACTCCAGTAGAGAATAATCACACTCAGAGTCTTGATCAATACCCTAAGACGGATAAAGAAAAAGAACAAATGAGTAGGGTTCCTTTCGCGAGTGCAATTGGTAGTCTGATGTACCCTATGATGTGTACTCGGCCTGACATTTGCTTCGCTGTTGGCTTGGTAAGTCGTTACCAGAGCAATCAAGGACCTATTCATTGGCAAGCGGTCAAGAGAATGCTTCGATATTTAAAGGGAACCGGTGATGTCGTTCTCTGCTTTCAAGGTGAGGACTTGCGATTGAAAGGATATAGCGATGCTGATTGGGGCGGTGATAGAGATAAGCGCAGGTCCACCTCAGGCTATGTGTTTGGAGGTGGGGCAATTTTCTGGTGCAATAAGTAGCAGGGCTGTGTTGCCTTGTCTACCATGGAAGCGGAGTACGTTGCTTGTTCAGTAGCCATTCAGGAAACTGTTTAGCTGAAGATAGTTCTCCAGCAACTCGACTTTGTGACTCGAGCTGATAAGTCTGTTGAGATGTTCTCTGACAATATGGCTGCCGTGGAGTATGTGAAGGACTCCAAATATCATGGCAGAACTAAGCATATAGACATCCGTTTTCACTACATTCGAGAGATGATTAGGCTAGGCGAGGTCACTCTTAGACATATCACCACCACTAGGATGGTGGCTGATCCGTTGACCAAGCCGATAGCTAGGGATATGTTCCAGACCCATGCTAGGAGTTTGGGTCTTCGCAGGTTATGATGTATGGACATTATTTTTGTATCTTACGCTTTCTTAATGAAAATATATTTTTCTCCTTTCAAGTGTGATTGCGTAATTGATACTAGTAGGCACATGTTTCGATAAGTCACCAGGCTCAGATCAGCCCCCTCACACCGGTGATCGCCCTGACACCTAGGTGGTGAGCAGGATGAGACTAAATAATCATATTAAACTTGAGTAGTTGTAATATGATTGGTTTGTTCATATATGTTATGAATAAAGTGTTCATATAATTTAAAAGTCGCCTTAATTAGTTTAAGATGAGACTCTAAGGAGTTGGATATGAGAATTCTTCCGTGAAATTCCATATCGAGCCTGTATAGCAGCCGAACCTAAGTACTCGGGTTAGAGAGATGACTTGAGTTGTGTGATAGTTAGATATCTTAGTGGTACCTAGACCAAGGTTCGTATGGCGTTTTCAAAGCGTGACACGACCCATTGAGTGGGAGCTCCGCCATAGCATACATATCATACTGTATGTGCTTGTCGACCAGTTAGTAGAGTGACATAAGTTCTTCCCTCCATGTCACTGTGTGAGCACTAACACTTTTATGCCCTCGACTTAGAACTACGTTATGAAGTGGAGGTCCGAAGTAACTAACTTAGCGTGTATCTCAGGGTCATGAGAAAATACGATCTCACGGAGCATGTCTAGTAAAGTGCTTGGACCGATACAGATTAACGTGAGGGGCTGAGGAAGATGTTTCAATAACACACTACGTAAGTCTTGTGACTCATTGCCCGGGCGGTTATCTCGGTTGTGTTGCTTGAGATAATCATGAGTACGAAAAATAGTTGTGGGGTCGAGCCCTGTCATTACAGGAGAGGGACTTTGTGATACTTGATCCGGTGTGTGTTGAGACGTCTGGGGCATAGACGAATTAAGTCGGTGATGTGTTATGTTAGTTAGGTGGTGACTTAATATAACACTCCCGCATTGCGTTTCTTTCGTCAGGTCGCACGCTCCATTACCCGTATGAAGAGTAGAATGTATAAGAGAGAATTGGCCAATGTGGCCAAGTGGGAGATTGTTGCCATATGGTATGTCCACATTGGCGAGTTAAGATTTAACCCGATCCACATAGGGTGTGGATCATGATTTATCATAATGGGTTTAGGATAAGAATAAATTATATATTTCTTATCAGTTAAGAAACATATCATATAATATAAATCTATTATATGTTAATAAATATTGTAATCCTAATCCTAATCCTAATCTCTATGTGAGATCTAGGATATTTTAAGGGGTCCTGATAATCTATATATATAACCCCTTTCTCTTATATTTTATAAATACACACACGAGAATAGAGAACCCACGTACAAGATATCTCCCTCTCTTCTCTCTCTTCTTTCTCTCTGGGATTTCCACCTATGTTCCCGGGGTTTTGGAGTGTGGACATAGAAGAGGACTCTGGTAGCCCTCTTCAATTCACATCCGACTCGCATCCGATCCATGACGCAAGGCGTAGACGTGGGAGAAGGCGAGATACATAGGAGATCCAGAACTGTCAACACCAGGACGATCTCGGAGGCTAGTAAAACAAGCAACCCGATCCAATTTCGGTTCCTGGATACGTTGGCTATTCAGTTGGTATGTTTTCGCTGCCCATTATTTCCTACAAAAATAAATAAATAAATAAATATTTTGACTACTTGGCAGCATGTTTGTGGGGTCGCTTAATGCGGCCGGGCCAGTGATGTCGTTCCTCCAAACACCTGTCTCGATTGAGGCCGGTCGATGTCACCATTAGCACAAACCAGTCGACGAATTTATTTATTTAATTTTCTTTTAATGAAAAGAAAATCAAACGAAATCCAAAAGAAGCGAAATTTCGGCAAAAAATTTGGCTTTGATACCACATGTTAAACTTTATAAAATTAAATATGTACCTTCTGTCATGATTTCGACTTTCAAGTGCGGATTGTAGACGGTGATTCTTGCTTGTGGTTCGTCTTCGTTCACGATCTGCAAAAAAGCGGGACGTTTCGAGTCTATTCCCTTATCCCGGGAGATGGGGCCGTCATAGAAAATTAAGATTAGGGTTAGACCGGGTCTTCCGTATGTTACATATACTTATATATATAACCTTATGTAAGAATGTTAAATCACGTCCGTCCACAAGAACGTATCCGGATACATCTTAACAGTTGGATCGACTGTATCTTCATAGATCGTCATGAATAGATGGACTGTATCTTTATAGATCGCTTTGAATAAATCACGTGTGCCACATCCAACAATTTTGACATTGATTCATTAATCAATCTCTTCTAATATTACAATGATAATTTCAAATGGTTTTATATAGAACGAAAGTTTTAAATATATTTTTTGTGGGGTATAAGGAGAATTGAAAAACGAGAGGTTTTGCTTGATGTACGTTTATAAGGAATTAACTAAAAATTGTTTGAATATCATCTTCTTGTTGTAGGATTATATAATCTGAGTCTTGGATGTATGCTTGCTCTATTTCATAATGTAAATGTGTTTAATATGGTGTAGACACCGTGCATGTATAGAGAAGACTGTCTGTAGAAATACGAACACTTTATACATGTGGCTAGGGCTGGCAAATGAGTGAGCTGGCTCGTGTTCGACTCGCGTTCGGCTCGATATTCGGCTCGCTCGAGCTCGACTCGAAATTAAATGAGCCGAGCTTGAACAAAAAAAAAGCTCGAAATTTATTTCAAGATGAGCTTGAGTCTTACTGGGCTCGCTCGAATTAGGCTCGAAAAGCTCGAATATATATATATATATACACATATATATATATATACACATATATATATATATACACACATATATATATATATATACACATATATATATATATACACATATATATATATATACACATATATATATATATATACACATATATATATACATATATATATATATATACATATATTTATCATTTTAACCATTTCCACCCTTAAATCATATTATTCAACTAACCACCCACTCAATCCTAAGAGATCACTCATATCACTAACCGCACATCCCTTCATCCAAGGGCCGAAAATCTAACAACACCAAGCCCTTGGTATTATTAATAGTATAGTAGCCTAATTCTATATATATAGATTAGGGCTACCATACTCTTATGAGTATAGAACTCTTTGTGTGTGTATATATATAATTATATATAATATATATTTTAATTATATATAATAATATATATTGTGTATTTTAATTATATGTATATAGAGTTTAGGTTACAAGGCATATTTACTGGCACACAAAATCAAATCAGTAAAATTCTACTCTAATTGCTCTTTCTTTTTTTCACTTGCTCGCCGAATTGCTTTCCTTATCTTTTTTAATATTATAATATCGTATTTCATATATTCATTTTGTATGTTAAACTATTAGACATTTTTTGTATCAAATTTTAGATAATATTTTATAAAAATTAAATTATAGCTTGTACGATGTTAAGAATTTCAAGCAGCTCGTTTAAGGCTCGAGCTCGCTCGACTCGAAATTAGGCTCGCTCGAGCTCGGCTCGAATTAATTTCAAGCCGAGCTTGAGCCTAAATTTAGGCTCGAAATTAATTTCAAGCCAAGCTTGAGCCGAGGTAATCGAGCTCGGCTCGTTTCCACCCCTACATGTGGCCCATTTGTTCACATTCTGGAAAAAGATGGAATTGTGTTTTGAGTTTTAAATTAAAAAAATTCTAGCATTTTTAGGGGAAAAAGAAATTAACCGGTCTCCATGCGTGATAACTTTCATCCGAAAGCTAATTTTTGAGGTCCGCGCTTCTAGGCCTGGTCCGAAGTAATTTTGTCTACAAAAGTAGATCTATTACAGTATCGTCGGAGAGAGGCACGTGCCCCGAATGCCATAATACTGTTCTGCGATCTGCTAATTTTACATTAATTCTCCTGGAGTTTCGACTAATTAATAAAGCGGAACTGCTCTTCACTCTTTCTTCACGGCATAATAACAAACGGGCACCTCTACATACATGCGTGCGGTGGCATTCTCACTAATATCTGAAAAGCGGAGGCCAATCTAATAAAATAATATCCTTATTCACGCTGAAAAGAATCTTTTAAGTAATAATTAATTAAAAAAAATCAAACTCACCAGGAGACAAAGGTCTTATGGACGGGAGAAAATAAATAAATAAAAAAAAAAAAAAAAAAGGAAAGCTCTCCGTCGGATGCCGCTTGCCCCTTAGAAAAACACAAAAAAGCTCGCTTTCTTGCCGCCTCCGATGGCGTCTCCTCGACTTCCCCACGAGCCCACTTCTCCTCTCCCTGGAAGAAACCCTAGCACAACAAACCCTAACTCCCACTCCCCTCGACCTCCTCCTCCTCCTCCTCCTCCTCCTCTTCCCCTCGCAGGCGAACCAGCGCCGCCGATGGCCGCAGGGCACCCGCGGGAGGCGACGCCGCCGCCGGTGATCGGGAAGGCGGGGAGCCTCACGGTATTCATCACCCCGCCGCCGACGCCGAAGGCCTCCGGGGCGCCGAGGTCCAACGTCGCGAGCCCTAGGCCGAGCCCCGCCGTAAAGACGGCTCCTCCGCCGCCGCCCCCCGTTCAGGTGCCGCCGCCGCAGTTCGAGAAAGCGGCGGCGGCGGCGGCGGCGACGTCGTCCGGATCCGTGTTCGGGTTCTTCTGGGACGCTGTGGCAAAAGTGCAAGACAGTAAGCTGTGTTCGGCTGCTCTAGTGTCTCTTTCCCCTTTTTTCTTTTTCTTTTTTTTTTTAAAATAAAATTTCAAAGAAGACAAGAAAAGAAAATTTGAAGAGGGGCCGGGTTTGAATGATGAGGTGCTGTGGTTGGCAGTGCATTCGAGCTTGGACGAGTACTTGGCGGATTGGTTTGGATTGGACCAGTCCAAGTATCAGTGGGCGTTGAACGACTACTACGAAAACAATGGGAAGGTGAGAGCTTCCTAACCTTCATTTGAGGAATTCATTGGGTTTCTTTTCTTCGACGAATCGGTCGATCTCTGTATGTACTTCTCTCGATTTTATTTTGCTATAGGGGGGTTTGTAGATCCCCCTTCTTTCTCTTCTCATCTACTGGGTAGAAGGTACAATGTCCGCTCCTCTTTCCTTCTCTCTTTATTTCCGCTCCTCCTAACTGGGAAGATTTGCTGTGTGAGAGCAAATTAATTTTTTTTTTTTTTTATGGTGGCTGATGGCGCAATTACATGTTAGTTTTCTGCTTCAAACGGTAAATTTTAGTCGGACTCCTGATCTTCTGCCGCTTCTGAGTGATTTTAAAATTATTAATTTTGATAATTTGTCTGTTCAACAGAGTTATTACTTTCGGAGTCCCATTATTGTGCTTTTTGCTCCTTCTATTCTCTATTTCTGTTCCTTACTTTTTTTTTTTTTATTCTTTGGAGCTGGTAGAACAACATATTTTTGCCTACGAGGTGATTTAACTTCTTCCCGAAAAATGACTTGAAGGTTAATTATGCTATTCCATTCTAGACATTTGATCACACTCATGTCTGCCAAATACTGCATGCTTCTTGAATAAGTCAAAGAGATATGTCGAACAAGACGTTCATGCATCCAAATAGGCCTCTAGTTGGTTGGAACTTCTAAGGTCGTTCGAGATTTGTTCATTTCTACTACAAAATTCTAGAACTTTGTTATCTTTGTATACCTTTATTCTTCAACCTACCCTCACCATAGAACTTCACAATCCCATGTTTACTCATCACATTCACATTTTCATCAACAATTATTTGTCTTTGCCGAGAAAAGTCCTCGAACCTTCATGGGTATCGTAAAGCCTGTAAACCCAGCCAACCTGACACTACAATAATCTACAACTCACAATAGTTGTCAGCCTCACTAATATATATCAAGAACCAATATTGGATCTTCGGAACCTCAACTAAAGGCACAAAAAATTTCTGAGTGCTTCATGAAGATTTTTGATCTCTTGGATGATCCGTGACGCGTTCTAAAATATTGGTTGTTCTGTCGAGATTCCTAAATCTTGAAACGTTGATGGCTTTTGAAATCCTATTGTTCTGCCGTCCATCAAAATGTTAGCAGAGGTATTTTTGTCTTATATCGGTTGGCACTAGGTAATTCTACTATATAATCCTGCTAGGTGGATCACCTTGCTGTCTACATGGTGCTTTTGATGACTTGTGCAAACTTCTATTCTTGGTTTAGGTTAGACCTATGTGCAGTATTTGGTCTAGTTGAGGTTCATTTAGGAACCCATTTTTTCGTAAAAGTGCATAGCTTGAAATGTTTGTGCTTTTGTCTTCACAATTGGCCAATCTGGGATTATGAAAATCTAGGTCTAGAGAGCAGTTTTCTCATTTTGGCTTAATAAAGCTGCTTGATTTACCTCAGCCAAACATCGTTAGTCTTACAGATATTCAAAGTTGTTGGTGGCTAGGGTATTCTTGTAATTCATTTATGCGAGCTGTTATGTCTTTGTTTGTTGTTTTGTAAAGATGAAGTAACAGGGATAGTAGTTCAATTTGGATCTGAGCTGTGAAGGTTTTCTTTTGCATGTAGAGCTATTTGAGCTACTTCTTCTTGAATAAGTTCATTTGATCTTTTGATGGAGTAGGTGTTGGTATTTTTAGCATGGTTGTTTCATTGCAATTATAGAATATTATTATTGGAATGGGATTTATTCACACATTTAATGGTAGAAATACAATTCTGCATTAGAAATGCTAGAATAGAATCTTCTAAACATTCTATTGTCATATGTATGTATATATGTAGAGAGAGAGAGAGTCCAGCTAGAATACTATTAGAAGAATGAAGACCTCTGTGCTATCAAATTGTTTTTGATGATAGGACATTTGAATCGACGATGACACCGTTAGACATGATCTGCACCATTGAAAGTATCTAGAATCAAATTTCATGATTTTTCAACAATTATTTGCCCAGTGATCAAACAATCTCAAAATTGACTATTTTAAGGGCTGATTTGATGTAGAACAATTCAAATCCGGTGAATTTTTGATAGAATATTTTTTCACTATGTAGAGTAACGGTCTAAAAGTGGACAATTTTTAATGTTCTATTTGACATGTTTTAAGTTGAATGGTGTAGAACAATTCAAATCAAGTGAAATTTTGTTAGAAAATTCTTTTCACTATTATAAGATCAGTAGCTCTAATCTGAAATTTAAGTCCTCTATTATTACATTTTATGAGATATTTACCGCTCTAGTTCACTCTATAAATGATGTCGAAAAATTATGAAATTTGGTTTCTAGATACTTTTAATAGTTTAGATTATTTCTAATAGAGTCGATTGTTGATTCGGATGTCCCATCATTGAAAATAATTTGGTAGCACGGAAGTTTCCGTGCCCGACAACTTAAAATCGAGTTTCAACACCTCCAAAAAAAATGATCACTCTATGTCTGAATATCTTCATCAAGCCAAAAGTTTGCATGATGCACTTCATGCTGTGGGACACACAATGACCATGATCTTGTTATGCAAGTTTTTTCAAGGTCTTCCTACTGTATATGATAGCCTTGTCATCCCTCTTATGCTCAACTTCCTCTTCCTTCTTTTGAAGGGATTCAAGCTCTTTTTCTTGGATTTTAAGCACTTTGAAAAAAGAAATGAAGTTTTCTCTCAATTTCAAAAGTTCTACAATATTGTCTCAAATGTGTTTGGAGCTAAATTACGTTATTTTCAGTCAGATGGTGGCAGTGAACATGTTAAAACAATGTCACCTCCTTTTTCACTTCTCATGGGATTACTTATATCATATCATGCCCTCACACCCTGCCAGGGACGAAGCCAGAACTTTAATTCTTGGGGGGCCAAAAATACATTATGCAAAACCATATTGATCTTAAAAAAAGTATTAATAAAGCAAACAAGATATCATAGAAATTCAAAGTACAAGAATACAAAAAAAAATTAAAAAAATTTGCTTACCATGCAAAGTTAGAATAGTGTTTGACGCTCCTTCAAGTCACGAAATCTATCGATGATTGAATCAATAGTAAACTTTTCGGCAATTGCTCTTTCAATATACACGATCAAAGAATTAGCGAGAAAGAGAGCCTGAGATTTTGAGAGAGAGAGAGAGAGAGAGAGAGTTGAGAGCGTTTTTTTTTTGGGGGGAGGTTGTGTGAATACGTGGGTGTAGGAGGGACGGGGCGTGCGGACGGCGGCGCGGCGCAGCAGCGGGCTATCGTGAATCATGATGCATTGGTGCGCGAGAGACGTGGCCCACAAGCAACATAACTTTTTTCAAAAAAATTTCAGTTTGGCCCCCAACGTTTATAATATTTTAACTTTCTCAACACCATACATAGTGGACTATTTTGTAATTTTCAAAATCTTGGGGGGGGGCATGGCCACTGTGGGTCTCCACATGGCTTCGCCCCTGCACCCTGCAACAAAATGGTGTTGCAGAGTGGAAGCATCGCCATCTCAACCTCTTCATTTGAAAATGCCATATATGTTACACGCCAGGTTGCAGCGGAAGCTCCCCGAAAGCGCTAATAGATCCGCCGTATGCGCAAAGTCGCCCCTGCGCAAAGTTGCTTGAACTAACGTCAGGGTGAAGTCCTCATTAACGGTAGTTTAGAGAGGCCTTCCAATGCATGACCCACGAGCTTGAGCTTGGCGAAAGTCATCTTTTTCACGTTGCTATAGTTGTAGAGGTCGAAGAACATCTCCAGCTGGCCAAGCCAGGTGTCTAGCCTTTCAACGTCGACAGCGGTCGTAAATGGGGTTCTCTATCTTGGCCTTGACCTTGAACGATCGTGACCTCCCTTCTGCAAGTGACGGAGCCATGCTCACGTCATCGTTGGAGTCGTCGTCGTCTCGCCACCCGAGGTATTCTCGGCAGCGCCCTTCGTTGGCGTCACGCGTGTCTTTGAAGGAGGGGTCTCTAAGAGCAGACTGCTCTTCTCTACCGGCGTTGCCGATGGTGCCACAGATTGGGCCTTGATTTAATCTAAGACGGTCTTCATGTCGTCAGACAGCGCGGCGACCTTGGCGGCAAGATTTGACGGTGTCGCTGTCTGCTTGTCTGTCGACATGGTAGGAGCCCTCTTCGTTTTTCTTGTTGGTGGCTTGCGAAAGATGTCGAGGACGGAGAGCTGTTTGCCGATAGTTTTATAAATGCTTCTGGTTCGTATTATGCACAAGGGTCATTCGCTCTGATACCACTCTATCCGTTGGAGGAGAAGGAAGCATTGTTGTAGCACCTCCCCGATGGACACCTGAAACCATATTAGAAAGGAAAGAAACAAAGAACACAACATTTAGGTGAAAAAACTTTGTGTATTTGCTCTTTAACTAGAGGGAATTTAAAAAAGTCAATTGGGCTCCTACTTACAACCTTCTGGGCTTACAAAAAGATAAGAACAAAAATATTTGAAAAACCACCTAACCTCCTTATCCTATCCTTATCAAAATTGGTTAAACAGTTTTGATCTTTTCCTGATCCGCTAAAACCACTTCGATCTTTATCCCAACCGAAATAGTTGGAATCGTCTCTGTCTTATCGGCAACGGTTGGAACTAATGCCACCTTATCCGGAACTATTGGAACTGTTTTAAATTCTGATCATCCTGGATCACGCCGTGCATGGACAAAGGAGTTGTCGTCCGTGTGGCTGGTCTATGCACGTCCCGAGCAGTTCTAAACTAGACCCAGCGCGAACTCTGGTTTTTTTTTAAAAAAAGTTCAAGAGCTTTTCAAGGAAATGCTTTTCCAAATAGACCCAGGGCGTGACAGCTGGACTACCTATTTTTCAAATCATTGAGAATTGTGTTAGGAAGATTATCCACTTGTGAATTTTTGGTTTTGAAATCATATTTGCCAATCGTGTTAGGAAGATTATCCAGTTGTGAATTTTTGGTTTTGAAATCATATTTGCCAATCAATCATGCACTTTCAGGTCTTTAAGTATGTTGACAAGGTGTCTTTTCAAAATTGCCAACACGTTCATTATTAACTTCACGTTTTTCTTGTTCAACAACATGGGGTTTGGCTAGGGCTTGAATATGGGAAGGCTTGTGGAAATAAGTGATATATCTTTTACATGTAGCTGCCAATTTGTTAGTTCTCCAAAGGATGATAATAGAAGTGTTGATTGGAGCAAAAAATAAGGCGAGGAAATGGTTTGCTGTATGATCAGAAAGGCCAATTGGTAGGCAAATGTACCTCCTTCATCAACATTTTGACTTATGCACAACAACCTGCGAAAGTTGTTCTGTACACTTAGGAAGAGCTGTGGATCATGGTTAGCAAAAACACGGGGTCAATATTGTTCGCAGAACAAAAACTGAATTGGAGAACGCCACTTGTCCTTGAACTAGGTTATGATGGGGATATTCATATTTTAATGCTTTATAGGAACAAAAATAATTCACTTGGAACAGGGAATGTGGATAGAAACAGATATCTAGTACGTACATAAATCTGCATGCATACACCTATACATATATACGAATGCATGTACTTATGTGTATGTGTTGTTCTAAATGCGATTTCATTCATTAAGAAGGCACTGGATCGCTTCTTGTTGTGGTTCGGTTCTTTGCTAGTGATCCATGATTTGGATCACAATTTCCAATTCGGAATTCCAAGGCGGCTCAATGAATTGTCATAATTATGGCCCAGATGGGGAAGAGTTGACAGTGTTTTATGTAGGTGGCTGTCTTTATTTGTTATTATCTGAATAAGACGAGAAACGAAATGAACAAAGTGGCAATTTACGGTTCAGAGGTTTCTCTTGATGAAATTCTTATGATTGGGCAGCTTTGCTTCTTAGATTGCTATTCTTGTTACACAAATTATGTTGTCTAATTTTATTTTATTTTTCGAACCTCTGTTGCAGGAAAAGGAAGTTAGCAAAGGTAATAAACCCAGGGAACTTAATAGCAAAGGGCAAGTCGTCTAATTATGTCTAGCTGTGTGGTATTTTCTTTTGAACGTCTCTTCATTTATATCCTCCATATTTCTGCCTTATTGTGGGCACTCATTATGTCGTTGTTGTGCAGCGAGATTTTTCTTCCGTTGCATGTGCAAATTGTTCAACTTTAATAGGTTGCAGACCTATATAATTGAGGTGTCATGTGGACTCTCTGATGCAATGAAGATTATGGCTGTTGTAACTGTGCAGTTAGAGTTACTACATCTTTCAAGTCCCAATGCCAATAGAAGCGTAGCACTTCAATTTAGGGAGGTTAATTGTATCCCAAACAAACGTATTAATATGTCTTCTTTTTATCGTCTCTTAGCATTTTGTTTGTTTTCTGGAACTTGTAAGACGGGCAAAATCAGATGCAAAAGGTTATCATCACCTATTCGTTTGGGTAGGTGATAATTTAGCTGGGATTGCTGTCTTTTCTTTTGCTAAACATATTTTTGTTAATGGAGCTTCATAGCAGAAAGAAGTGCCAATGCAATTGGAAAGGGTTATTCTTCTTGGCCTGTTGCGTACCTCAGATACTGTTAATGTAATGGAAAGGGTTATTCTTCGTGGTCTGATGTTGTAATACTAAAATTTTGAAAAAGAAAATTCAGTTTTATGTCAAGTTTTGGAACCTATTCCTGAGGTTCTGGAATATCAGACATAAGATTGGGTGGCAGTAACTGTCTATTTCTACAAGACACGAGCTGTGTTTACGGAACCGGGCCATATTTCGGAACATAAAAATCATGTTCCGGCACCTGCAGAGCTGAGCCTGCGAGAGTTGTTGTTGGGGGGAAAGCTAAGTTGGGAATTGTCGAGGGAGGGGTTTATTTGCAGTTATATACTCTTTTTTTATAAAAATACCATAAGGGAACTTTAACCCTCCTTTTTCTTTCTTTCTACCCATCCTCTCGCTCCCACTCTCACCTCCAAGGTGTGCTTCCTCCCCCCCCCTCAAGCTCTTCCATCAGAATATCAAGCCTTAGGAGCTGTGGTGAAGAGATCTCGACATGTATTAAGCTATATTGTGGGGTGAAATCCTAAGATCTAAGCGAGTTATATTGATCTTGAATTTTGTTGGCTAGCGTTTGTGGTTTTATGGGTTTCTTCTTGATTATCAACTCCTAGTGACTTTAGTACTGAATTTAGATGATGTCTTCAACTCAATCCTGAAAATGTATGAAGGTAGTGAGGCTCACTAGTGCTCGCTCATTCTCCACCTCCATCGCGGCATAATTGGGGGCTGAAGTGTGCGAATCCGTCGGAGGGGTACCTATCGCAGCTTCCGATTGTGCACGGTGCACTGTAAGTGGCACCGCCGCCACATCAACTTCTTTGGTAACATTTGGTGAATTACTCGGAGGCGAGGGCGGTTTCTGACTCGCCCGAGCCGCAGCTGCCTGTTGCGATATCGTCTCCTGGAGCCTTTTAATCTGCTCCTCCTGACATCGAGAAGCCTCGGCTGCTATGGAGCACCTCGATTAGCACGGCCAATTTATCGCGAAGTTCCTGAGCTCCGCGCGCCCTGGATTGCATGGGTACCTTGGTTGGCGCTTCTGGCATAGACCACTTTGGAGGTCGCCCACGTGGTGCCATCGTTCCTTGAAACACAACAATCTTGATCAATTCCTTGACTCTCAAAGTCAAATGCAAAAAAGAGCATGCAATTAGCAAACTTAATTTAGGCGAAAGTTACATAAGGGCACTTATTCCCATCTCTAGGCCTCATATTGCTGGCCGCCAATATGACCTCCTTCAACCGAGAATAAACAACACCTTGAATCCACCTCTAATAGTCCATTAGAGGCACACTGACTATTTGACCCAATAGTTTTAACTTTCTGTCACGCCCCAGGCTATAGCGGAAGCATCCAGATATGCCAACAGATCCGCCATATGAACGGGAAGCATCTCGCACCCGAAGCATCCAAAGTACATGTCAAAAGACAATCTTAGAAGTCCACAACTAATAGGTATCAAATACTGAATAACAAAACAAGTATAGCCAACATGTACATATAGTATCCAACATCACCAAAATACAGTAATGGCCACATCCACATACATGAGTTTTCCACTGACTAAGCCAGTTATACAACTACATGCTGCTATACAAAATAGTAAACCTCTACTGGTGTCCTCCTCTAGTCCAGTCCACTCTGGTAGAAGATGTTACCTCTCTCGCGATCTCCTTACCTCGATAAGATGTAGCTGGAGTTGATGACTCTGAAATGGAAAAACAATAAAGAGAGGGCGTGAGAACTACTGAACTATAGTCCCCAGTGTGTATCGTTGCCAACAATGATGACCTACACCACTAGGTCTACTAGAGGCAAAGATAGTAAAGTGAGCCGTATGGAAGCAGGATATAAATGCTGAAAATAAGCTACCACTACCATGTCTCTTTAGTACTACTGTTGAAAACTGTTAAATCCTAGATATTATGCATCAACTAGCTACTAAAAAAGCCAAAGTTGTAACCTAACCATATTGACCGACTCATAGGTCTAGTCAAGCCTGCACCCGTCTCACGCCCGGCCTCTACACTAACCTGGTGGTCCGTCGACGCATAGGCTACCTATCCACTATTTTAGCCGCTAGCCTCCGGAGGGGCACTCGAGAGGTGTTAGATGTATGCCTTAGAAGCCAATCAGGCTGACACATGTATTCCTTTTAGGACATAAATTTGTATTTGACTTTAAATATTATGAATAAATATGGGTTCTTATTTTCATTCATGTTGTGTATGTGTCCATGAATCGTCCAAAGAATTAATAAGATGATGACATGTATTCTCAAGAGTTGAGAATTTGAGACATGTGTCATTGATGGTTAATTCCTAAATGCTCCCGATCGATGGATCATTCCGGGGACGGTGATTGATCCGATGAGATTGGTGCACAGGTCGCTTCCCTTTTGGGTAGATGAGTCTCGAGTCAACAATGTGGAGACACTGGAGCGAACGTGCAGGTGGTTATTAGAGAACAAGGGTACCGAGCGTGACCAACGCGAGAAGTCACTTGGATGTCTACTCACTCGTCAGTGACTTACTCAATGTTGCAGTAGTGTGACTGGTCCTTTGACCTGCGGTGCCTTGGCTATTCACAATGATGTTACTGTAGTTTGACTGTACATACACTTGGTCCCTAGCCATTCGGGTCCTTGCGGTGCATGTTGGCTGCAGTAGGTTCGTTGTAGGAATAGGGTGTGCACCTATATGGAATCTATCTCCTTTGGTAGATAGGGGCGTTAGTCCTATGTGATTTATGAGACCGAGTTTAGAAGACCTTGGCCAAGGCAGGATAAATAGCGGAAAGGGTTTCCGATATTAGAAACTCGAGTAGAATAAATTTGACATATGACAGATGATGGGGTTTGACGAGTTATTCCATGATCTCCGTCTAGTCGGGACTCATGATAGAAGGACTGTATCACACGGTAACTGCACCAAGAGGTTCAGTATTCCATTCTACTGGAATGCCACTACATGCTGCTAGGCGTCACTGGTGGATTGTGAGACTCATGAGAATTATCTGGATGATTGATAATTCTCATTGGGCTGAGTTGGAATTGTTCCGATCCACTGAAAGGAGTTTCAGTGATATTATTGATAGTGATCAGAATATATCTCACTACCAGATAGAATAGAACCTATGGGGTCACACACATAAGAGGTTGTGACTAATCGGATAGCTAGATTGCGATTTTTGAATCGCCGGAGGACTTAATTGTCAATATGTTGATACTTGGACTAATTTGTAATTATTACAAATTAGTGGTATTAAAGTGTAAATGTTACAAAAGAGGACTTACTAATAGTTAGTAATTTATGAGAGGGCTTATGTGCAAATATTGCATTATTAATTTGATATGATCAAATTAGGATAAAGTTCAAGTCGAATCAAATTAGGATTTGATCGATCTAACCAATTAAGGAAAGGATAAATTTAAACATAGATTTATTCTTATCCTTAATGGTTATTATATTATTAAAAGAGGATTATATCCCTCTATATAATATACGGGAGTTTTTAGAAAACCCTAACCGTCATCTCTCTCAATTTCTCTCTTCTTCCTCTAGCAAGAAAGACGTTCTTTGCAAAGGAGCTAGCACCCCGGTGCAATTGGATCGTCAATCTCGTGTGGATACCTATAGAGGCCGGACGCGTGTGCGGCTTCAAGAGAACCTAATTCCACGATCATCGGATTGCGGTGAAGAACAACCCGCGCAAAGGTGAAGATTAGATCTTCCTATCTCATTTTAATCTTGAATAACATGAGGGATCCTAATTGCGTGGTTTAGAGATTGGATCTCGAAAGTTTTTAAAAATCAAATTTGTTTGATTTTGTTTCGCTGCGGTTTTACCGTACGCAATTTTCAAACAGTGGTATCAGAGACACCCTCATGGTTTTCAAGATTAATTATAGATTTGGGTATTTTTAAACCGTTCTTCGCCGGTTGAACGATAGATCGTTTTAACTTTATTCGAAAAATCGTAAATTGATTTAATCTATTTAATCCGCAATTTCTACACGCATCAAGTTTCTACATGCAAAAAAAAAAAAGAGTTACTGTAGCAGTCCGTAACTGTAGTGTCCATACGGGATGCGGAGATTTTTTTTAATTTTATTTTGATTAGATCAATTTAAAAATAACAGGGCTAATTTGATGAGATCAAATTTAAATCTTGATGAGATCAAGTTGTTATGTATGCGGATTAAATTTTTGATCAAAATAATAAACGATCAATAAGATTGGTTGATTTCAGTGATTTGATCATTGTTATTTTTCGAATCATTGGTAAACGGTTAATTAGAATATCCAAAATTAATTATTGTGCATGCGATGTATGAGATACATATCGGTGATGATCATGGATAGCGACCTATTTATTTTATTTCGACATGTGATGTATGATGTGTATGCGGAATCCTATAATTTTAAATTTGTTTAACTTAAGGACTCTGTATTAGAGATGACTTTTTGGGTGCCTGCGAGCATGAGCCGATTTATTTGGAGACCTGCGTGTCTCAATAGATTAGAGATAAAAGTTATCAAATGTAATTAATTTTATTTTATTATTATTGTTGGGTTGTATGTAAGTATGGTTGCACGTCATTGGTTGATCGGTTGCAAGCCGAGAAGCACGCAAAGACCAGATCGAAATGAGCACTTGATGGCGGTCGGATCAAGATGTTGATAGGGATCGGATCAAGTTGAAGCTCCGGATCGGATCAAGTAGTTGAAGACGATCAAACCAATGACGTGTATGTGCTTGTAATTTATGACCCTAAGACCCTGATTCCAGCTCAGTGGCTCGAGCCCGAATCCTCTTTTAGATCCATGATCATCACCAGTAACATTATGTTTTATGCGCGGTTTGTTTTTATTTGCATTAGATGTAAATAAATAAAATAAAATATGAGACCTAAATTTTAATTTCCTCACAAATATTAAGTCGAGCGGTCTTCCGCCGTTGTAGAAGTGCGGGCGTTTTTCTGGTGTTAATTGACACGGCTGGATACAGTGGTCAGTTGCATCGGGAAGGCGCAACCACTCTATTAGCATGAGATGCTGCGAAGTAAAGATGGGGTTGGGCCCAATAACTGTCAGGTGAGGGACCCAATGACGGCTTTGCTTACGCGTTTGAACGGTGGGTCTGACTTAACTAAGGAATGAGGCCAATATCTGTCAGGTGAGGCCTACAGGACTTAGAGACCGATCGCTGCAATTTGCTTGAGAAGCATTGGACAAGAGTTGTCCACTCATCGATTTGCGTGTCGCCAATAACTGTCAGGTGAGGTGGTGCGTTAAACTAGTGGGACCGCAGTACCCACTTAAAACCTTTGTCGCGTTGGGTTTCCGTTTCTCTACCCGAGGAGTGTAAGAGACTCGAGAAAATAGTGGGAGGCTAAATTTGTTTTTAAAATCCCTAAAACAAAATTTACAAAACAAATACAAATATCTAACTTGAATCTTTACTCTCTGCAAAGCAAATGTCTGCTTCCAATCGTCTCTTTTATATTCTCGACACAAACTCCTTAATCGAAACGAATTATAAAGACTGGCTTAAGAAACTTAAAAATAGTTTTGAGTTCCGAAAAGCTCAGTAATGTTCTCGACCAGGAAATCCTCACGTTACCAAATCGTCCAATAGCTGACGAAAGGGCAGTGTGTTCATGATCATTGTTTGACAATGATCAAAAGATCTCGAAGAGCTTGAGAAGCTCGGTTTGAAAGTAGATAAGGAATTGCAAGTTGATCTGATCCTGCAATCCCTGCCTATATCATATGGACAGTTTATTGTAAACTACCATATGAATAAAATTGACTGCACCAACGTATAATTATTGAACATGTTGGTAACAAAGGATGGGACTTTGAAAAGTTCAAAGGGCTCGGTTCTCGCTGTGGAGCGGGCTTCCTTTTCCAAAAGAAAGTCTAATTGGAAGAAGAAATCTGCGAAGAAACAAAAGACGGAGAACAAGCCCAAGAGGGAAGCTCCTAAGATAAAGACCACTGACAAAGGAAAAATTTTCCACTGCAATGTTGATGGTCATTGGAAAAGGAACTGTCCCGTCTACCTGGAGAGCCTGAAGAATAAGAAGAAGGACACACCTTCGGAAGGTATGTCAGACTTGCTCATAAAAGAAACTAACCTTAAGGTTTCCTCTACTTCCAGTTGGGTCATAGACTCTGGTTCTAGTGCTCATTGGTGTACTTCAATGCAGGGTCTAAGGGAAAGTAGAGGGCTTAGGGAAGGTGAAGTGACCTTACGGGTAGGCAACGGGGCAAGAGTTGCTGCTGTGGCTGCTGACACCTATCCTTTGCGACTACCGTCAGGACATGTTTTAAAAGGACTGTTATTATATACCTGCTGCTAGCAGAAATTTGATTTCTGTTTCTTCTTTAGCACAGGACAGTTATGTTTTTAATTTTCATAAAGACTACTGCATAATTTATTTTAGAAATAAAATTATTGGTTGTGGTTTTATGATTGACAGTCTTTATCATTTACATATGGATGTATTTATGTATATTTCTGAGCAAGTAGTGAGTGCCGTTGGGTCTAAGAGACCTAGAGATAAGATGAACTTAAAGTATATGTGACATCTTAGGCTTGGTCATATTGGAGAAGAAAGGATTAACAAATTGGATAAAGATGGGCTCCTTGGCTCATTGACTTCAGAGTCTTATCCAGTTTGTGAATCTTGTCTTTAAGGAAAAATGACCAAATTACTTTTTGTAGGACAAGGGGAAAGAGCCACTGAGATACTTGCCCTGATACATACTGATGTGTGTGGCCCATTTGATGTGCAAGCCAGGGGTGGTTATCTCTACTTCATAACCTTTACTGATGATTATTCACGGTATGGGTATGTGTGTCTTATGAGACACAAATCTGAAGCTTTTGAAAAGTTTAAAGAATTCAGATATGAAGTAGAAAAGCAAATTAGAAAATCCAACAAAGTTCCTCGATCAGATCGAGGAGGAGAATACCTTAGTGGAGAGTTTCTAAACTATCTCAAACAAAACAGTATAGTCTCACAATGGACTCCTCCGGGAACACCTCAACTTAACGGGGTGTCGGAACGGAGAAACCGAACCTTATTGGATATGGTTCGATCCATGATGAGCTTCACTGATCTTCCTTTATTTCTTTGGGGACATGCTTTACTTACCGCAGCTTACTTGTTAAATAGGGTACCTTCTAAATCCGTTCCTACTACGCCGTATGAGATGTGGCATGGTAAGAAACCAAGTCTTGGTCATATCAGGATTTTGGGATGTCCTGTCCATGTAAAGTGATTATAGGCAGACAAGTTAGAGGTTAGGTATGAGAGGGCTCGTTTTATTGGATATCCTAAAGAAACTTTGGGTTACTATTTTTATATCCCAGAGGATCACAATGTAGTTGTGAGTCAACAAGCTATTTTTTTGGAAAAATAGTTTATTCAAGAAGCGGCTAGTAGGAGAAAAATTGAGTTTGAAGAGAGAGTCTCTGAAGAGCAACGAGTCGTCGAACCTATAGAACCCATTCAAGCTGAGCCAGTACATATAGTACCTCATCCACCTCGTAGGTCGAGTAGAATCCCCCATCCTACCAAAAGATATTTAGGTATTCTTACAGAGGATGTAAAGGAAATGTTCCTCATGGGAGATAGGAAACATGGAGATGATCCCAAAACATACAACGAGGCGATGTCTGACATCGATTCTGAGAAATGGTTGGAAGCTATGAAGTCAGAAATTGACTCAATGTACTCCAACGAGGTCTGGATTTTGGTAGATCCACCAGAAGGTATAGTACCTATTGGATGTAAATAGATCTACAAAAGAAAGATAGGTTCGGATGGAAAGATGGAGACCTATAAAGCAAGGCTAGTAGTGAAAGGCTATAGTCAACGTGAAGGCGTTGACTATCAGGAGACTTTTTCGCCTGTGGCCATGCTTAAATCCATTCGAACATTGCTTGCCCTTGCAGCATACCATGATTATGAGATCTGGCAAATGGATGTGAAAACTGTCTTCTTAAATGGATATCTTGAGGAAGATATTTATATGGAGCAGCCTCTGGGTTTCACTTCCGATGACGAACGTCATAAGGTATGCAAGCTTCAACGGTCCATATATGGACTTAAGCAAGCATCTCGGAGTTGGAATACTCGTTTTAATGACGTGATCAAATCGTTTGATTTCATTAAGAACGAGGAAGAACCATGTGTTTATAAGAAGGT
The DNA here is from genome assembly GCA_016920855.1 of Puya raimondii. NCBI lineage: Eukaryota > Viridiplantae > Streptophyta > Magnoliopsida > Poales > Bromeliaceae > Puya > Puya raimondii. The sequence continues at coordinate 212,367,790 of JABWPP010000050.1, read as the reverse complement.
CAGTGGGAGTGCTGTCACATTCCTCGTATTGTACGTGGACGACATTCTCCTAATTGGAAACGATGTTCCAATGCTGACTTCGGTTAAAGTGTGGTTGTCTAAAGAATTCTCCATGAAAGATTTAGGGAAAGCATCCTATATTTTGGGGATTAAGGTCTATAGAGATAGATCTAAGAGGATACTAGGCCTTTCACAGAAAATGTATATAGAAGAGGTGCTGAAAAGGTTCGGCATGGAAAACTCAAAAAGGGGACTTTTACCCCTTAGGCATGGGATTTATCTCTCTAAGAAAATGTGCCCCAATACATTTGAAGAGATTCAACGTATGAGTAAGATCCCTTATGCCTCAGCTATAGGGAGTCTTATATACGCCATGCTATGTACACGACCTGATATCGCGCTTGCTGTGAGTGTCACAAGCAGATATCAGTCTAATCCAGGCGAGGAGCACTGGACTGCTGTGAAGAACATACTTAAGTACTTGAGAAGAACTAAGAATATGTTCTTGGTCTTTGGAGGAAGAGAGTTGAAAATACAAGGATATACTGATTCAGACTTTATGTCTGATGTTGACGATAGAAAGTCTACGTCAGGATGCGTGTTCTTGTGCAATGGTGGCTCGGTGGTTTGGAAGAGTTCAAAACAACCAATTATTGCTGATTCTACCATGGAAGCAGAATATATCGCCGCATCTGAAGCTGCAAAGGAAGCCTTCTGGTTTAAAAAGTTTGTCGCGGAACTAGGTGTGATGCCATCAGATGCCATACCACTTTATTGCGACAACAATGACGCCATAGCCCTAGCTAAGGAGCCCAGGTCTCATCAGAAGTCCAAGCACATAGAGCGGCGGTTTTATATTATACGTGACTATCTCGACAAGAAGTACATCGAGATGCAGATAGTAGACTCTGCGGATAACGTGACAGACCCATTGACTAAACCGCTTAGCCAGCAGAAAACTGAAGCCCACCTTGAGAAGATGGGACTTAGGTATATGGCTGATTGGCTTTAGTGCAAGTGGGAGATTGTTAGATGTATGCCCTAGAAGCCAATCAGGCTGACACATGTATTCCTTTTAGGACATAAATTTGTATTTGACTTTAAATATTATGAATAAATATGGGTTCTTATTTCCATTCATGTTGTGTATGTGTCCATGAATCGTCCAAGGAATTAATAAGATGATGACATGTATTCTCAAGAGTTGAGAATTTGAGACATGTGTCATTGATGGTTAATTCCTAAATGCTCCCGATCGATGGATCATCGCGGGGACGGTGATTGATCTGATGAGATTGGTACACAGGTCGCTTCCCTTTTGGGTAGATGAGTCTCGAGTCAACAGTGTGGAGACACTGGAGCGAATGTGCAGGTGGTTGTTAGAGAACAAGGGTACCGAGCGTGACCAACGCGAGAAGTCACTTGGATGTCTACTCACTCGTCAGTGACTTACTCAATGTTGCAGTAGTGTGACTGGTCCTTTGACCTGCAGTGTCTCGGCTATTCACAATGAGGTTACTGTAGTTTGACTGTACATACACTTGGTCCCTAGCCATTCGGGTCCTTGCGGTGCATGTTGGCTGTAGTAGGTTCGTTGTAGGAATAGGGTGTGCACCTATATGAAATCTATCTCCCTTGGTAGATAGGGGCGTTAGTCTTATGTGATTTATGAGACCGAGTTTAGAAGACCTTGGCCAAGGCAGAATAAATAACGGAATGGGTTTCCGATATTAGAAACTCGAGTCGAATAAATTTGACATATGACAGATGATGGGGTTTGACGAGTTATTCCATGATCTTAGTCTAGTCGGGACTCATGATAGAAGGACTGTATCACACGGTAACTGCACCAAGAGGTTCAGTATTCCATTCTACTTGAATGCCACTACATGCTGCTAGGCGTCACTGGTGGATTGTGAGACTCATGAGAATTATCTGTGTAGCACTTTGAATTTCGGTGCGTTGTATCGAACTTTACTAAATTTGATAAAGTTCGATGGAAGCCGATAATGGCTGGTGTGGAATTGGGTTCCGAAGGTTTCGGAACATTGTGGGTGCGAGTGGAAACCCGGAAATTGAAAATTTTTGAAAAAGGGACCAACTGGAGCAAAACTGCTCATGGGGTCCGGACCCTGGAAACTGGGGTCCGGACAATGAAGTCCGCGGGCAGCCACGGTCCGGACCCGGATGTCACGGTCCAGACCCGAGCTGGTTTCCGAGTTGGGGTGCGTACGTGTTCCGGACCCAGACACCAAGGTCCGAACCCGGCCTGCGCGGTGGACTATCACCTGTACGGGGTCCTGTCACGCCCCGGGGCCCCAGCGGAAGCCCACCCGGGCGCATGCACAGACCCGCCGTGTACACAAGTAACCCAATGCACACAAGGCGTCTAAAACAACATACAAGAAAGGAATAAAGCGAGTAATCCTATCATGATAATCAGAGCATACATACTAAACAAGTAAGGTCTCAAGGTGGAAGTATGAAATACCATAAAAGAGTAAAACCACAACATAAGTTTAATTACAACAATATACCCAAAACGGGACATAGGGTAGTCTCTACAAAAGTGGTCGGTACAAAAACACCTCTCAAATAAAATACAAGAAAGGTGCTCCACCTAGTCGCTAGCTCCCTCACGCACTAGCTAGACGCGATGCCCTTGCCGCGATCCCTAGCCTCTCCCGCAGTGGAAGGCTCTGAAATAAAACAACAAACCCCAGGGGGATGAGAACTATTATTCAATAGTTCCCAGTGGGTAAGCCGCCGAGAGGAGCAGAGTACACCACTAGGTCAACTGAGGCAAAGTAAGGGTTAGGTACAAATAAGCATAATTGTAATTGAAATTTCAATGTTACTATGCCTCAAGATGTGATCATATAAACATGAACTATTCTACCGAAGCACATGTGTAAGTATGCAATATTTCACCTCTTACTATATGAATGTTCATTTTTGCATATAACTATAAATATGTAATCATAAAGAATACAATAAAGGGATGTTCACTTGTGCCGAGCCTAATGGCTCCGTGGTAGTCAACACCCTCACGCTTTGGTGAGCCTTACCCACGGCGGTTCCATTTCGGCGCTCTCTCTAACACACGGGCGAAATAACTGTCGCGAGGCCAACTCCGGAGTGCCGGCTTGTAGGGAGCGACCCTCACAAGCATGTGTAAACGAGCATAGTGGCAAACAAGCAACAATCAACCACATAAAATCTCTCATCATGTCTAAAAACATGGAATACCAACTAATGTCCAAGACTAGATCATAATGTCAATCTTGTTATTCATCTAGGTGGAATGTCATATGTCAAATATACACTACAACTAGTCCAACATACCAAGTGTCAAAGAGTGTTTCCAAGTTCGTTGTTCATCTAATGCCACACATGTCTCTACTCATTTAAGTAAGTATTTCAACAAGCACATAAGTGAAATATTCTATTCCCATAGCCATTCATGATGCACTATGCATAAACTATGCAAACCTCCTACTACATAGGATGTCTAATTTTCATATATATAGCACATGGATAATATGCACTCTAAAATTCTACCATGTCATAATTAGTATAAATATGCACTAATTTAAGCTCTTAAGCTACAATGAAGACATAGGGGGAATTCACCCATTTCGGTGAGGTCAAACCCACCGGAAACCCTTCGGAATCTTGCAGTATCCGAAAACAAAGTTGCCCGCTCGATTTCTAGCACCCTAAAGAAGATTTCTATGGGGTTAGAAACATCGAACGAACATTTCGAAAAACGTCATAATAAAAGGGGAAAAATGGTGGAATTACCTTAGATCAAGAATCTCTTGTCCAAAACCCAAAATGAAGTTAGGAAGCTTCAAATCCAACCTAACATAACATTCTACACCCATCAATTCCCATTCAAAAACCTAGAATCAAGAAACCCTAAAATAAACCCTAGGTTTACCATAACAAGGTTTCATCAACAAAACCCAATTTATCTACAAAAGAGGGTTAACAAGAGGAAGACTCACCTCTTTAAAGCTCCAAGCTAGGTCCAAGGAAGCTAGGGTTGGAGATAAACCTCAAACAAGCTCTCCTCTCCTCCACCACGTTCCTCCAAGAGCAAGCTAGCAAGCTTGAGTGCAAAGGAGAAGGAAAAGGAGATCAAACCCTAGGTTTCCATCACCATGGAGACAAGATTCTAGAGAGAGAAAGGGAGAAAAACCCTTACCTCCTTCTCCTAAGTCCACAGCACAAATGGCTGTGAGGGGGGGGTTGTGAAGGGTTAAGTTACATGTTGTAACAATTGCCCTAACACCCCTCCAAAAACCAACATTTGCAAACAACACAAAACATAATTTCGGCACTGTATACCGGTATGCGTATGGGCATACCGGTATCTGGCCGAAATCCCGCAAACCCGAGTCTCGGCCAAACAGGCCACGCGAAGAGGATTCCGGTACTAGAAATCGCAGTACCGGTACTAATCACTTCAGTACCGGTATGCGATTTGCACATACCGGAATGACAACCCATTCCGGTATCTCCAGCGAGATTCCGCAGAACCCGAGAGCTGCGCAAACCAGTTATTCACTGGATTCAGGTATCCCAAGGTCACATACCGGTATGCAATGTCAAACCTGCAATTTCTACAGATTTGGCTTCCGGAGTCCGTTTTCGCACTTCTCAAGTCCCGAAAACGCTCCCAAGAGCTCGAAACACAACCAGAACCTCCAGATTAGCACGAAATACTAATCTCACACTAGAACCTTGCAATTTGCTAAAGTTCAGTGTACCACATACACCCCTCCTAAAAAGGAGTTTCGTCTGCGAAACTAGAAGTCAAATACCTTAGGATTCCATCTGAAAAAGATGGATGGCTGTCAATTGGGAGAATCCTGTTGGACGAGCGCGACAGCCCCCACTTGATGGAGAATTGCTGGGGAGTTCCATCGGTCAGGGAAATCTCTAATATTTGCACCCTTCTCGTTTGCCGTTTCTTTTATACCCACCCTTCCCACTTATTCAAATTGGTTCTGATGTGAGATTAGTAAAATTGTGTGAGCCTTGGGGCGGTTTATCAGAACTTGTGAGCTCGAATGACGGACTCCTAAAAATTTGTAGAATTGGTTGCAGGTTTTGGGATCGGTTGGTCTACGGGTATTTGACCCACCGTGTGATACCGAATCCACGAACCTGAACAACTGGGCTCTGGGGGATTTTGCCTCTTGTCGGAGCCTGGGGCTGTAGCTCGCATTCCCATACCTTCACCATTCCGTGGGGCGTGTGCGTTCGCCCCCCCCCTTTGGCCGAAGTAAAGGACTCACACAGGGTTACTCGCGATTTTATGGACCACGGGATACCAGGGCCTGGGGCCCAAAACTCGGGTTTCCCGGTACTTCCCCAGGAACCCACAACCACGGCAGCCTCGCTGAGTCCACATTCGTTTCCACTGTGGCCACTTTATGGGTTTGGGTTTGCGTTTTGCATCAGCCGAGTCAGTTTGGAGGGGTCCACACGGGGTTCTTAGGGGGGTATTGTTACAACATGTAACTTAACCCTTTCACACACCCCCCCCTCACAGCCATTTGGGCAGCCATTGCTGTGGGACTTAGGAGAAGGACGGGTCAAAGGGGTTTTTCTCCCTTTCTCTCTCTAGGAATCTTGTCTCCGATGACGTGCGGATGGGAAAAAATGCCTAGTCGAGGGTTTATGATTGCTCCTTTTCCTTCTCCTTGCTCTCAAGCTTGCTAGCTTGCGGACTTGGAGGAAAAATTGCGGGCATACGTTGGTGGAGGAGAGGGAAGAGCTTGTTTGAGGTTTTATTCCCCCCCAACCCTAGCTTCTTGGAAACTATAGCTATTGGAGCTTTAAAGAGGGTGGAGTCTCTAAAGAGGTGAAGGGACTCTTGTTAAACCCTCTTTTGTAGATAAATTGGGATTTGTTGATGAAACCATTGTTATGGTAAACCTAGGGTTTTTTTTATTTTTTAGGGGGGGTTTCTTGATTCTAGGGGCATTTTGAATGGGAATTGATGGGTGTAGAATGTTATGTAATGTTAGGTTGGATTTGCGAAGCTTCCTAAAACTTCATTTTGGGTTTTGGACAAGAGATTCTTGATCTAAGGTAATTCCACCCTTTTTCCCCTTTTATTTCATTATGACGTTTTTTTCGAAATGTTCGTTCGATGCTTTTCGCTAAACACCCATAAAGAAATCTTCTTTAGGGGTGCTAGAAATCGAGCGGGCAACTTTGTTTTCGGATACTGCAAGATTCCGAAGGGTTTCCGGTGGGTTTGACCTCACCGAAATGGGTGTGTGAATTATCCCTCACTATAGCTTCATTGTAGCTTAAGAGCTTAAATTAGTGCATATTTATACTAATTATGACATGGTAGAATTTTTTTAGAGTGCATATTATCCATGTGCTATATATATATGAAAAAATTAGAGACATCCTATGTAGTAGGAGGTTTGCATAGTTTATGCATAGTGCATCATGAATGGCTATGGGAATAGAATATTTCACTTATGTGCTTGTTGAAATACTTACTTAAATGAGTAGAGACATGTGTGGCCATTAGATGAACAAACGAACTTGGAAACACTCTTTGACACTTGGATATGTTGGACTAGTTGTAGTGTATATTTGACATATGACATTCCACCTAGATGAATATAACAAGATTGACATTATGATCTAGTCCTTGGACATTAGTTGGTATTCCCATGTTTTTAGACATGATGAGAGATTTTATGTGGTTGTTGTTGTAGTTGTTTGCCACTATGCTCGTTTACACATTGCTTGTGAGGGGTCGCTCCCTACAAGCCGGCAAACTCCGGAGTTGGCCTCGCGACAGTTATTTCGCCCGTGTGTGTTAGAGAGAGCGCCGAAATGGAACCGTCCTGTGGGTAAGGGCTCTACCAAAAGCGTGGGTGAGGGTTACGTTTGACTACCACGGAGCCATTAGGCCTCGGCCACAAGTGAACATCCCTTTATTGTATTCTTTAATGATTACATAAAAAAAATTTATAGTTTATTATGCAAAAGTGAAAACCAAATTCATATAGTAAAAGAGGTGGGGGTGAAATTGGGGATTACTTTATGCAATACTTTACACATTGTTTGCTTCGGGTTTAGAATAGTTCAGTTTTATATGATCCAATCTTGATGGACATAGTAACATTGAAATTTCAATTACAATTATGCTTATTTGTACCTAACCTTACTTGTTGCCTCAGTTGACCTAGTTGTGTAACTCGCTCTTTCGGCGGGCTTCTTATACAACTGGGAAAAAACTATTGAATAATAGTTCTCATTTTCCCCCCCTGGGGTTTGTTGTTTTATTTCAGAGCCGCTTCCAACTGCGGGAGAGGTAGGGATTCGCGGCAAGGGCATCGCGTACTAGCTAGTCAGTTTGAGGGAAGCTAGCGACTAGGTGGAGCACCTTTCTTGTATTTTATTTGAGAGGTGTTTTTGTACGACCACTTTTTTTTTTTTGTTTAGAGACTACCCTAGTTCCCCCGTTTTTTGGGTAGAATGTTCGTAATTAAATTATTGTTGTGGTTTTATCTTTTATGGTATTTCATACTTCCACCTTGAGACCTTACTTGTTTAGTATGTATGCTTGATTATCATGAATAGGATTACTCGCTTTATTCTTTCTTGTATGTTGTTTTAGACGCCTTGTGTGCATGGGGTTACTTGTGTGTTTACACAGGGCTGGTTGTGCCATTGCGACCGGGCTGGGCTTCCGCTGGAGGCCCCGGGGCGTGACAGGACCCGTACAGGTGAATAGTCCACCGCGCAGGCCGGGTTTCGGACCTTTGGTGCTATGGGCCGGAATCACGTACGCACCCCAACTCGGAAACAAGCTCGGGTCTGGACCGTGACTTCCCGGGTCCGGACCGTGGCTGGCCCGTCGGACTTCATTGTCCGGACCCAGTTTCCAGGGTCCGAGACCCCCATGAGCAGTTTTGCTCCAGTGGTCCCTTTTACAAACACTTTTTCAAATTTCCGGTGTTTTCCACTCGCACCCACAATGTTCGAAACCTTCGAAGAACCCAATTCCACACCAGCCCATCTATCGGCCAATTCCTTCTAACTTTATCAAATTTTGTTAAAGTTCGATTACAACGCACCGACATTCAAAGTGCTACACAGGCTTAGATATTCTATGAGTCTCACCAATCACAAGTGACGGCCTAGCTGCACAATGTAGTGCATTCAAAGTCAGATTGGAAATACTGGTACCTCTATGGGTGCAGTTAAAGTTACCGTGTGATATCAGTCCCTTCTATCTCTGAGTCCCGACTAGACTAAGCTAATGGAATTTAACTCGTTCCAACCACCATCTATCTGTATTCATTTTGACAATCTTTATTCGACTCGATGATTTCTAATATCGGAAAACACCTTTCCGTTAATTATTCTGCCTTGGCCACAGCGTCTTCTAAACTCGGGCTCATAACATCAACATTAAGTCTAACGCCCTTTAAATAAATCTACATGGGAGATGGATTTCTTTATAGGTGCACACACCTTTTCTTCCAACGACCTGCCTAAAAAGGGGGGCCAACATGCGCGCAAGGACCCGCGAATGGCTAGGGGACCAAGTGTATGTACAGTCAACACTTACAGAAAACCTCATTGTGGATAGCCGCAGGATCACTGGAGGTCAAAAGACAGTCACACGTACTTGCAACATGAGTAAGACCACTGTGACGAGGTGAGTAGACAATCCAAGTGACTTCAGGCAAGTTGTATCAACGCTACGGTACCCTTGTTCTCTAACAACCTCCTGCACATTCGCTCCAGTGTCTTACACACTGTTGACGCGAGACTCTCATTTACCCAAAAAGGGAAAGCGACCTGTGAACCCCCTCTTCATCAGAATCAATCACGTCCCCTGCGATGATCCATCGATCGGGAGCATTTAGGAAATTACCATCAAATGACACATGTCTCAAATTCTCAAACTTTGAGACATACATGTCATCATCTTATTAATTCCTTGGACGATTCATGGACACATACACAACATGAATGGAAATAAGAAACCCATAATTTATTTCATAATATTTAAAGTCAAATACAAATTTATGTCCTAAAAAGAATACATGTGTCAGTAGCTGATTGGCTTCTAGGGCATACATCTAACAATTCTCCACACTTGCACTTTCTGCAGCTAAAGCCAATCAGCCATATTTACCCTAAGTCCCTATCTTCTCAAGGTGGGCTTCAGTTTTTCTGCCTGGCTAAGCAGCGTTTAGTCAATGGTGTCTGTCACGTTATCCGCAGAGTCTATACTCTGCATCTCGATGGTACTTCTTGTCGAGATAGTCACTGGATAATATTAAAAACCGCCGCTCTATGTGCTTGGACCGTCTGATGAGACCTGGAGGCTCCTTAGCTAGGGTTTTGGCTTCCATTACCCCCCCCCCCCCCTTTATGGCGTCCCCCCCCCCCTTGTAGTTGGCCGCACGAGTAAAAGTCGGTTATGGAATCTGATGGCATCACACCTAGTTCGCGCGATACTCTTTTACACCAAGAAAGGATTCCATTGGCAGGCATTCCTGATGCGGCGATATATTCTACGTCCATTGGTAGAATCAGCAATAATATGGTTGTGTTTGCAACTCTTCCAAACACCGAGCCCACCATTGCACAAGAACACGCATCTTGACGTAGACTTTCTATCGTTCAAACAGTCTGACAAAAAGTCTGAATCAGTATAAACCTTGTATTTTCAACTCTCTTCCTCCAATAAGACCACGTACATATTCATAGTTATTCCTCAAGTACTATTAAGTATGTTTCTTCATCACAGCAGTCCGAGTTGCTTACTCGCCTGGATTAGGACTGATCATTGTTGGTGACACTCACAGCAAGCGCGAAATCAGGTCGTGTTGTACATAGCAATGGCGTCTATAAGACTCCCTATTGCTGAGGCCTAAAGGGATCTTACTCATACGTTTAGAATCTCTTTCCAAATGGTATTGGGTCACCTTGACTTAGAGAGGAGATAGAATATCCCATGCCTAAGGGCGCTCTAAAAGTCCCCATTGTCTAGTGTTTTCCATGCACGAACCTTCTTCAGAACCTCTTCTATATCAAAATTCTGTGGAAAGTGCCTAGACATCCTCTGTAGATCTATCTCTATAGACCGTAATCCCCAAGCTATAGGATGCTTTCCGTCCAAAGCTTACATGGAGAATTATTCTAGGACAACAACACTTTAAAACGAAGACAGCATATGTTCCCATCGTTTCCAATTTAGTGAGAATGTCGTCCATCGTACAATAGAGGAATGTGGACAGCATCTCCCACTGGGACTCATCATATAAACACATGGTTCTTCACTTGTTCTTATGTAATGAGATCCAAATCGATTTGAACCCGTCATTTAAAAACGAGTATTCCAACTCAGAGAATGCTTGCTCTTAAGTCCATATATTGGAAACGTATTTGAGCTAGACATACCTATATGACGTTCGACAACGGAAGTGAAAACAGAGGTTGCTCCATATAAAATATCTGTTCCTCAAGATATCCCATGTAAGAAGACAGTTTTCACATACCATTATGCCAGCGATCTCCGTAATCATGGTTTATTGCAGCAAGGGCAAGCAATGTTCGAATGGATTAAAGCATGGCCACAGTGCGAAAAAAAATGTCTCTCTGATAGTCAAAGGCGCCTTTCACGTTTTGACTATAGGCCTATCGCTATTAGCCTTGCTTTATAGGATCTCCATCTTTCCATCTCGAACCTATCTTTTCTTTTGTAAGATCCATTAATCCAATAGGTACTATACCTTCTGGTGGATCTACCAAAAATCCAGACCATCGTTGGAGTACATTGAGTCAATTTCTGACTTCATAGCTTCCAACCATTTCTCAGAATCGATGTCAGACATCGCCTCGTTGTAAATGTTTTTTTGGGACTCATCTCTCATGTTTCCTATCTCCATGAGGACATTACCTTTACATCTCTGTAAGAATACACATAAGTCTCTTTTGGTAGGATGGCGGGAGCTTCTACTCGACCTTTTCCGATCACGAGGGGTGGATGAGCAGTACTGAATATGTACTGGCTCAGCTTGAATGGGTTCTATAGGTTCGACGACTCGTTGCTCTTCGGAGACTCTCTCTTCAAATCAATTTTTCTCATCTACTAGCGCTTCTTGAATAAACTATTTTTCCAAAAAAAAAAATAGCTTGTCGGACTCACAAATACATTGTGATCCTCTGGGATATTAAAAATAGTAACCAAGTTTCTTTAATTTAAGATATCCCAATCTAAAACGAGTCAGCTCTCATACCTAACTCTAACTTGGTCTGCCTATAATCACTTTACATGGACAGGACATCCCCAAATCCTTATTATGATCAAGACTTGGTTTCTTACAAGGCCACATCTTCATACGGCGTAGTATGAACTGATTTAGAAGGTACCCTATTTAACAAGTAAGCTGCAGTAAGTTAAAGCATGTCACCCAAAGAAATAAAGAAAGAATCAGTGAAGCTCATCACATGGATCGAAGAAAACTTATATCCATAAAGGTTCGGTTTTTCTCCATTCGACACCCAAAGACCGTCGTTGAGTTGAGTTGATCCCGGAGGAAGTCCATTGTGAGACTATTACTGTCTTTTTGAGTTTCTGAGACAGCTTTAGAAAACTCGTCCAATCTCAAGTGTATTCTCCTCCTCGATCTGAACACGAAGAACCTTGATGGATATTTCCAGTTTGCCTCTTACCTACTTCATATCTGAATTATTTGAACTTTTCAAAAGCTTCCAGATTTGTGTCTCATAAGATACACATACCCATCCACCTGCATGATTATCATTCAGTACCAAGGTTATGAATGGATCTAAAGATTTAAAAACCCCTGATTGAAATAAATAATTAGAGCCATTACACATAATATGAATGAGGGGCTAGTATATCAGTGGCTATATCCCTTGGCATACAATTATTTAAGTAATATGATAATATTAATGATTAAAGACAAGAATTTAAATTCAACTGTAAAAATAATCTGAGTCATTTTGCCAAGTGAATTCATATATATCCAAATTTAACAAAATTATTTCTTGATACTAATTGACATGCCTAAGATGTCACATATACTTAGTTAAGTAATAAATTTTTTCTAAATAGATAATGTATGACCCAACGGCATTCACTACTAGAACTAAAAGAAATATACAATGGATAGACTTAAGTATACGATCAATGATAAAAAGCTAATTACAATTCAATAAAACTACAATTTTTAATTATATATTGGCGTGAATCTAAATCAGGATCAATAGAATTTTCGATAATGATTAACAAACATTACTATTGCTATCGCATATATGTAGAAATATTGATTCAAATATACTATCTATATTGACAAGGTATATATTAATGGAATTCTTAATTATTAACTCATCTCTGACGGTAGTCAAAAATTTTTAAATGTCAGAATGCCACAGCAGAACCTGCCCCCGATGCTTACCCGTAAGGTCACTGATCACCTTCCCTAATAACCTGTACAATGAGTGACTTAGAAAACTACAATGAAGTCACACATGAGCTCTAAATAATAAGATGATCTTACCAGAATAACAATTTGAAAGTAGAGGAAACCTTAAGGTTAGTTTCTTTTATGAAGCAAGTCTGACATACCTTATCCGAAGGTTTGTAATTGTTATATAGATATAAAATATAATTAATGCTGTCCAGGTAAGTAGGTAAAGTTCCTTTTCCAATGACCATCAACATTGCAAGTGATTGAAAATTTTTATATTGAGAAATCAGTGGTCTTTATCTTAGGAGCTTTCCCTCTTTGGCTTGTTTCGTCCGTTTTTGTTTACTTTGCAGATTTCTTCTACCATATTAGATTTTCTTTAAATGGAAAAGGAAGCCCGATCCCCAGAGAATAATACCCGAGCCCTTTGAGTACTTTTCAATAAGTCCCATAACTTTGTTACCAACAAGTTCAATAACTGATGAATGGTGCAGTTATAATTTTTTATTGAACATATGGGTAGTGTACAAATAAAGCTGTGGCCATAATGATATAAGGATGGGATTGGCAGGTATCAGATTCAACTTGCAATTCTAAACTGATTTTACTAATTATAAATGAATGCTATAAATCAATTTTTTTTAATATGTCATTTTGATTATGGATGGATATGAAATTTATGGAATGATGAACACACTTGCCCTATGTAAATTATTTGGATTATTACTGGTAACGTGAGGAGCTCCTGTACGACAATATTGAATCATCAATTATTAATTGTAACTGTGATAAAATATTTTTAACATTATTGATAGGAAACAAAATATTGTATAGACTTACGTACTATTATAGAAAGTTTTAGTTGAAATCTGAGTATATAAATGATGACGATGGAAGCATTTATGATTTATAATATTGCAGAGAGTAAATTATATAAAGTGAGAATATTGTAATGAATTGTAAATTTTGCTTTAGGGGTATAAATATAAATAAATATATTTTAATGTGGCACTAGTAAATAAATAAAATCTTAAAATCAGACTATAATGAGATATATGTATAAACCCAACGCGACAATTAGGTATTATCAAGTGATGGTGGGCTCGATCCCACTAGTTAAAGCACCAATTGAATGTTAATAGAATGATAAACAGTGTAAGAATAAAATAAATATACATATGATAAAATAGATGAGTGGAACATTCTAATATTATACAATATGCTTCTCATAGCCATATTGCAAGCGAATCGATTATCTGAGTCCTGTAGGCCTAACTGAATATATTAACATTGGCAATAATTCCTTAATGTTGTGAAGTGAGATAATAATGGTAATTAATAATAATTGTGATTAAAAGCGTCATTGGGTCCCTCATTTTATAAGTAATATTGCGGGCCCATACCCCATTGATATAACCTTCGATATGCATGATAAAATGTTAATATAATTATAATGAAAAAAAATTCCCGATGCAACGACCACTTTATCCAGCCGTTGTCAATAAATATACCAGAAAAACGCCCGCACTTCGCATGCAGTATATGGTTAGTTAATAATATGTACTGATGCATGATGTTTGCATGCAAATATTTAATAACATATATGTGGAAGCTTATGTCTCCTTGTGCATATAGGATCATATGATTTTTTGATTGGATTGATGATAATAGTAGAGAGTATGCATGTATGTATGAGTTTTATATGATGGTAATTGATAGTGTGGACTTTATATAGATCTTGAGTGTATCAGAGTCAAGGGGACTTATAGGATTTATGTATTACTTAGTCTATATGGATTCCATTTTGTTATACACATTAGTGTGCGAGTCTTGGATTATTGGTAATCATATGTGATTATGTGGTATATGTATGTATTGTTAGAAAATTGCGTGCAATTAAGCGCAGCGGAAAAAGAAAATCAAACAAATTTGATTTTAAAAAACTCGAGATCCAATCTCAAAAACACGCAAACAGGATCTCTCATGTTGTTTAAGATTAATGGAGAAAAGGAAGATCTAATCTTCACCTTTGCGCGGGTAGATCTACACCGCAATCTGATGATCGTGGAATTGGTTCTCTTGAAGCCGCACAAGCGTCCGGCCTCTACAGGTATCCACACGAGATTGGCGATCTGATCGATGTCCTCACCGGGGTGCTAGCTCCCTTGCAAAGGACGTCTTTCTTGCTAGAGGATAGAAGAGAGAGAAGGAGAGAGATAACGGCCAGGATTTTCTAAAAACTCTCATATCATATAAAGAGGGATATTATCCTTTTTATAATAATATAATAACCATTGAGAATAAGAACAAATATAGATTTATTTTTATCATTTCCTTAATTGGTTCAATCGATTAAATTCTAATTTAAATTGACTTGAACTCAATCCTAATTTGATCATATCAAATTAATAATGCAACATTTGCACATAAGTCCTCTCATAATTTACTAACTGTTAGTAAGTCCTCTCTTGTCATATTTACACATTAATACCACTAATTTGTAATAATTATAAATTAGTCCAATTATTAACATATTGACAATTAGGTTCTCCGGCGATTCAAAAATCGCGATCTAGCTATCCGATCAGTCACAACCTCTTATGTGTGTGACCCCATAGATTCTATTCTATCTAATAGTGAGATATATTCCGATCACTATCAACAATATCACTGAAACTCCTTTGAGTGGGTCGGAACAATTCCAACTCAGCCCAATGAGAATTATCGATCATCCAGATAATTCTCAAGAGTCTCAAAATCCACCAGTGACGCCTAACAGCATGTAGTGACATTCCAGTAGAATGAAATACTGAACCTCTTGGTGTAGTTACCGTGTGATACAGTCCTTCTATGATGAGTCCTGACTAGACGGAGGTTATGGAATAGCTCGTCAAACCCCATCGTCTGTCATATGTCAAATTTATTCAACTCGAGTTTCTAATATCGAAAACCTTTTCCGCTATTAACTCTGCCCTAGCCAAGGTCTTCTAAACTCGGTCTCATAAATCACATAGGACTAACGCCCCTATCTACCAAGGGAGATAGATTCCATATAGGTGCACACCCTATTCCTGCAACGAACCTACTGCAGTCAACATGCACCGCAAGGAGCCGAATGGCTAGGGACCAAGTGTATGTACAGTCAAACTACAGTAAGCTCACTGTGAATAGCCGAGGCACCATATGTCAAAGGACCAGTCATATTACTGCAGTATTGAGTAAGTCACTGACGAGTGAGTAGACATCCAAGTGACTTCTCGTATTGGTCACGCTCAGTACCCTTGTTATCTAATAACCACCTGCACATTCGCTTCAGTGTCTCCACACTGTTGACTCGAGACTCATCTACCCAGAAAGGGAAGCGACATGTGCACCAATCTCATTGGATCAATCACTGTTCCCGTGATGATCCATCGATCGGGAGCATTTAGGAATTAACCACCAATGACACATGTCTCAAATTCTCAACTCTTGAGAATACATGTCATCATCTTATTAATTTCTTGGACGATTCATGGACACATACACAACATGAATGAAAATAAGAACCCATATTTATCCATAATATTTAAAATCAAATACAAATTTATGTCCTAAAAAGAATACATGTGTCGGCCTGGTTGGCTTCTAGGGCATACATCTAACATGTATGTCATGGGACAGTGTGATTATGCCATGGGACAGTGAGATAAAAATATTATATTATTTCATTTAGCCTTGGGATACTTGTGGACATATTGGATATTGGTACCATGACTTGTGAGTTGATAACTTATATGATTTTATAGCAGGCGTTAGTAGGATGCATGCAAGTGGGTATAATACTTTAGTTGTTTAATTGGATAATAGTTTAATTGCCTTAAGCTGCTAAGTTCCTATTGTTGATACTGCATAAATGTTGTTAGACCAAAAGGGTTCATTGGACATCCATATGCATGGACTATTGCATTATATATGTTAGGACACATGCGATCGGTAAAATAGGTTAGCATATTTATAATAGACAGGTATGGACATTGAGAGACATTTGATTTCACTATAGTGACATATGAGTTAGTGGATACTCTTTGATCATGCTGAGGGCACCGACATGATTACTTGTGATCTTTTTTATCATTGCATAGACTATAGCCTGCAGAACCACATTGAGCTTGATAGAGATATGCTATGATACTCGTTAGGGGTCGCTCCCCTTTGAGTGCCGCTCCGGACGCTGGACAGCTATAGGAGAGATATTTGCCCTTGGGATGACGACCCACCTGCGGGAGTGGTGATCGGGCTGGGGGAAGAGCCTACGTGTTAACGGCGCACCTACGGGAGTGCAGTCTGGTCACTAGGCAGGCGCAGGCTTGACCGAAGCTATGAGTCGGTCGTTGCGATTGGGTACTATTACTGCCTTTATTTATTAGTATTAGCATTAATGCATACCTTAATTACCTTGTCTCCGGTTTATTACATATGTGACTTACGAGTCAGTCAGTTTATGATTGGGTTACAATGTGTTGATTAGGTTGCATATGTATGAGTGGGTAATACCTTGCATTTATTATTCGTATGCTAGTTGACGCATGATGGGGTGAGTTACAAATATGATTGGGTTACACTATGCATTTATATTGGGTACTGTAGCTGATTGCATGATAGGGTAGTATTGTGTAGAGGCATGATGAACGTGATTCGACTTCTGTTCAGGTATTATGTTTGTTATTTAGTATTGTGTAGAGGCATGATAGACGTGGTTGCCGCCAACTGTACCCACTGAAAAACTACTGTTTAGTAGTTCTCACACCCTCTTGTAGTTTACTTTTCAGGATCATCTGAGCCGGTGGTTGTACGAGGAAAGGGGATCGCACCGTAGATAGCAACTGCTACCCGTATCTTCCAGTTGTAGAAGAGCACCTAGCTAGATAGCTTTCAGATTATATACTGTATATCTGGACTTGCAAGGCCAGGGCCTTTCATGTCTATATTTATATTCTGGAGTTGTGATTTTATGTACAATGATTTATAGTGCTTTGATACATATTGGATGTTCGTTATAGACTGTGAAAATGGTTTCATGGATGAATCTGGGATTGAAATTGCTTTGCTACTATTCTGATTTGTTGACGCTTCGTTCGGACAGGGAAAACTCCGTCCGTTCGGCGGGTCTGTTGACGTTCCAGTGGACTTTCGCTGTGGAATCGGGACGTGACACGTATCCTAAGCGATCAATTGCAAGACCTCACTAACCAACCGATGGTTAATTTCAACTATGCTGATAGTGACAAAATCTTTAGGCTAACACGACCATTACCGAGAAGATAATAATTAGGAACACAGGTATGCCTTAAACAGTTTAACGAACCTACATAAATAAAATGGTAAGTTCATAAACTGAAATATCGTACCTGCACTTCAGTGTGAGGATGCACCGTTCTCTGGTCAAGTCATGACAAGGGCATGTGTAGCACACTGAACTTTAGCAAATTGCGGAGTTCTAGTGAGAGAATAGTGGCTTATACTATTCTGGAGTTTTGAGTTGTGTTTGGTGAGTTTCGGAGTGTTTTCAGGACTTGGAAAGTGCGAAAACGGACTCCGGATTTGCAATTGCATACCGGTATCTGGTTTTGGGATATCGAAATCCAGTTAGAACTGGTTGTGCGCAGCTCTCGGGTTCTGCGGAATCCGGCAGCTGATACCGGAATAGGCTGGCATGCCGGTACTGATGTTGGCATACTGGTACTGATGTGTTTTGTACCGGTACTGAGAGTTGCATACCGGAATGCTGTTGCGCGGCTTGTTGGCCGAGGCTCGGGTTTGCGGGATTTTTGGCCTGATACCGGTATGCACATACGCATACCGGAATACAGTGCAGAAATTGCTTTTTTTTGTGCAGTTTTGCAATTTTGTCCTTTGGAGGGGCTTTTGGGGATTTTTTTACAACCATTACAACTTACCCCTTCACCCTTCACCCTTCACAGCCCTCATTGTGCTGAGGCTTAGAGAAGAAAAGGTAAGGTTCCTTCCCTCTCTCTCTCTAGATTGCTCTCTCCTAAACCTATGAGATCTTGGGTTTTGATCTCTTTTCTCTTCTCCTTTTGCTTGTTGCTTGCTAGTGGAGCATTGGGGAAGACTTGCTTGTGTTGAGGAGAGCTTGTTGTGGTTTTATCTCCAACCCTAGCTTCTTTGGACCTAGATTGGAGATCAAAAGAGGTGAGTAACTCTCTTGTAAACCCCTTTTTGTGGTTTATTTGGATTATTATTGATGAAACCTTAAAATGGTAAACCTAGGGTTTATTTTAGGATTTCTTGATTGTGAGCTCTTGAGGTTGAATTGATGGGTGTAGAATGTTGTTGTAGGTTGGATTTGAAGATCCCTAACCTCAATTTGGACTTAGAACAAGTTCTACTTGCTCAAGGTATTTTTCACCCATTTACCTCATAGATTTTGGTGGTTTTTGAATTTGTTCGTTCGAAACTTGTAACCCCTTGGAAAATTATCTTAGGGTATGAGAAGCTCGGGGGACAACTTTGTTTTGATGTACTGTGAGGTTTCGACGGTTATCCGGTGGGTCTGACCTCACCGAAATGGGTGAACTCCCCCCTATGTCTCCTATCTTGTTATAGGATTGATTAGATGCATAATTATGATAATTACGACATGATGAAAGTTGTGATTGCATGGGATATATATGTTGTATATGAAAAGTGCAAATTCCATATAATATGGTATTATGAGGATAACATGCATGCTAGAGTATTTGTACTAGTAGTGTAACGATGCATTATGAAATGCTAATTAAGATATGCATGCTAGAATTGAGTATCATATGAGATACTACTTGGTTGATGAACTAGTAAACTCTCTTCGCATACTAAAGTATGCTTGTATAGAGAAAAGAGAGGATATGGCAAAGGCAAAGTAAGTTTGTTGCACCTCATCTAGGTGAGCAACTTTGACGGGCATTGTTGCCATTGGGCTCGACCTTTTGGTTGTGGAAGTGATTCCATGTTTAAGACATGAGAAAAGGGGTTCTTTTTTGTACTTGATAATTGTGATTGGCGAAGCATGTGTTTACTTGGTTAAATGAGGGATCGAATATTTGCATGGTGACTTATACTCCATAAAGTGGAGGTTCATGTAGTATGATATATGTAAATCTTGAATGATGATTTAGTTAGCATTGTAGAATGCATGATATATGGCATTAGGATAATGCATGGATATGGCATTTGTAGAATGCATCATATATGGCATTAGAATAATGCATGGATTATGGCATTGTAGAATGCATTGAATATGGACTTGGTATATTGAGATGTGAGCATGTACATGTTAGAGGCATGTAGTACATTGGTAGAGACATACCAACGAGAAATTTTAGAACAAGTGTGACTTATGTATTATAATTCCGACCCAAGGTCGATGTTGTGATTCCATGTTTTAGACATGATGAACGTATTTCCTATGCTGTTGACTATGCTTGTTAACACCATTGTGCTCATTCGCACATGCTTGTGAGGGTCGCTCCCTACAAGCCGACACTCCGGAGTGGGCCTTTTGCGACGTTGATCGCCTATGTGCAGGTTATTGGGCGCCGAAGTGGATTGCCGTGGGGGAGGCTCATTCTAGCGAGAGAATGTTGACTACCACGGGGCCATTAGGCAAGGCACAAGCCGAGACTTGAGAAGTCCTTTATGGTAGGAAATATTGTGAGGAATATGACATGTGACACCATAATTAATCGATGCATATAGATGTAGCAAATGGACATAGTAGTGGGTTGTGACCTTGTGGCATTACATGTAGTGAGACATTGACATGACTTGGCATATTTGTGGTTAGTGAACATAACATACATATAGTTGGGAACAAGTCATATAGTTCATACATGTAGTGGGAAGTCGGTTATACATTTCATACTTGTAGTTGGAGACAAGTCATATGTGTAATAGTAAACTTGACATATAGTGAGTTTATGACAATAGAACATGTGTAGTGGATCATGGCATATTTACACATATATGAGTAAAATGTTTACATGCTTTGTAACATGTTCATGTAGATGATTTATTCATTTGGAGGCATGATAGTAGTAGAATTATCTGCTTAGCATTTAATGTTTTATGCTGTATGTTTCAACTTATATTATCTTGCCTCAGTTGACCTAGCGGTGTAATTCGCCACTCTCGGCGGCTTACCCACTGGGAACTATTGTTTAATAGTTCTCACCCCCATTGTTGTTGGGTTTTTGTTTCAGAGCCTTCCGCAGTAGAAGAGGCTTGGGATCGTGGCGAGAGGTTAGCAGCTAGCTAGAGCCTCTACGATGTGGTTATAGACATACCATGGTGTTCTTTCATTGTATTTTGAGTGAAAGGCGTATAGTTATATTGTTGGTTGATCTGTTAGTACATAAGATGTATAAATTCTTTTGTATATCTCAAGATTTTAGTTGTGTTGATCTTTTTTTAGTTGTAGAATTATGTTCTCGCTCTGATCACCTTGTTTAGGACGTATTCCTTTTTCTACTTGATTGTTGTTATTATAGACGCCTTGTGTACATTGTGTGTTGTTTTGAGGTACACGGCGGGTCTGTGCACGTGCCTGGTAGGCTCTCACTAGGGCCCGGGGCGTGACAGATTATTGTGGTATCAGAGCCTAGGGTTGAGTCTTAGTGGACCTAGTAAACCTTAGGCAGGTTGGACGATAAGGAATAGGAACGTGAGAGACGGGATCTCTTGTGACTTATTGGCGAAAGTATTTTGATTGGGTCATTGCTAAAGCTCCAAAGGAGTTGGAGTTAGATCGGAGTGAACCACTTCTATACCCTTGGAGGGTCACGTTGGCGGCCGACAACGTGACATCGGGGAATAGTTGAAGTCCACTTCATTACTTTCGCATGATTGGGGTTATAATTTTGTGTGGGGATGCGTTGGCGTGGGGTGTTTTACCTGCGCATGTTATGTTTGTTGCAGCTTGAGTTGTGGGCGACACACTTGATGGCGGCCGAGGCAGCCGAGACGGGAACCCTGCATCCTCCAGATTTGGTGAGACCCTGAAGTTGAGAGAATAACTGGCAATTTTAGCGAGCACGGTGGAATGGCGATCAATTATGGTGTTACTCCAAGTTGAGGCTTTGCGCCGGCAGAAGAGAGGATTAAGCAACTGGAGGATTTGTCGATCCAGTTAGCAGTCGACCTCAAGAAATTTTATGAGAATGCGGATCGTACCTGGATAAGGGCGAGAGACGTAGAGAGCATTGGGGACGGCAAAAAAAGCTACTAAGAGTGGCAAGTCTATCGTAAGAGGACAATTAAGGTGTTCAAAAAGAAATTGATATCGAGAACGTGGATCTTTGGCAGGATGAAAGAGGGACGTCAAATTGTCACCAGCTATAGTGATGTGTGAGCGGCGGAGTCCGCATGTACCCGGTGATGCCCTTGGAGTAGAGGCAAGTACTCTCTTCGTGGCCAGGTGGGCCATTCCCAGTTGGAGTGTTTGAGGAGAACAATGTCGACGGTATTGGGATCGACTCGGCGCGACTGGCACCGGGTGAATGCGTGTCTGTTGACAGGCAGAGGATGATGCAGCGAAGACGAAAGTTGTTCGCAGCCTCTGGTATTGGAGCTAGTTTGTGGTTTGTTATGATTGTAGTTTTGGATCGGCTGTTTGCCGAATGCATAGCAGGGAACTTGTTTCCCTTGATGCTTGCAGATCGAGTGGTTCTGATCGCTTGGACTTGGAGTACTGTTCTTGTACTCCGTTAAGATTGGATGTTTCTGTGCGCCAACGAAGCGATTGGCTTTGTTTGGCTGAGAGCGTATAGTTCTGAGTTGAACTTGGGCTGGCTCTTCGGTTATCAGATTGCCGATGAGTGAGTGAGCCGAGCTGTAGTGTTTTGGGATCCTGGACACGGAATAGTGTTTTCAGAGGGCTTGGAGGTTCGCTATTTGCGATGATTGTTTCACCCGCCCAAGCCTAGTTGTTGGCTGAGTGGGCGTGGCCTTTAGGCCAGCATCTTTGGTGAATGTTGAGAACCCTCAAAAGCGAGGATGTCTCTTGTGAGGGAGTTGCTTGTGCAATCCCGATTGTGTTGTGAGAATTGAAGGCTTGGTCTGGGGACCTCTTTTGCCTAGTGTTTTCTCTTGTGGAACATAGATCTCATTTGTTTTGAGTGGACGGGTCATTTCGACTGTGGGTCGACTATTGTGAACTCGGTAGGGTCACGATCAAGAATATGTACCCGTAGCCGAGATCAGTTGATCTGTTTGATCAAGCTCCATGGATTCTGGTTTTACTCGAGGGTAGTTGCAATCTGAGTACTACTCTCGTTGGATCGAGTTTGAGTTTGGACCGAGGGTGACTTGTTCACTCGGTGTAGCCATTACGAAATTGTCGTGGTGTCGTTTGAGCTGGTTGATGCTCTTGTGTGTTGTGATGTGTGGCCCTTCTGGGTGTCTTTGTCCCTGTGCGCATCAACGACATGTTGGAAGTCGAGAG
The DNA here is from genome assembly GCA_016920855.1 of Puya raimondii. Classification (NCBI taxonomy): domain Eukaryota; kingdom Viridiplantae; phylum Streptophyta; class Magnoliopsida; order Poales; family Bromeliaceae; genus Puya; species Puya raimondii. Next base: position 212,344,810 of record JABWPP010000050.1, on the reverse strand, counting down.
GCGATGAAGACCATGAAGATTCCTTTGAATGAGGACTGCAAGTGCTTCAAGTTGAAGACGTGCTGATTCGATTGTGAGGACTAGCGTCCCTTGGCAGTTGATGCCAAAGTGAATATGATTGGAGATCTCAAGGAAATCAAACCATCCATAGCTGATTCGGACAAGCGGATGTGATCGAAGTTCAAACTTCCTAGTTTGACTGGATATTATGGATAATTGTGGGGAGATTACTAAGTTGTCTACTCCCTTCTCTGGACTCACATATTAAGGGATTAAATCTTTTGGAAAGATATGTGTGAGAGAAGTTTCTTGGAACTGTTGGTATAGTTGACGACCGCCAACCTTGGTTACCTCGAAGGCGGGTTATGTGCTTTCTAGTTATGTTTCTCTTCACGGATTGAGTTGCACTTTGGTGTGAAATAGAAAGGTAGTATTGACCTTTCAACAATTGAGAGAATGCAACAGGAATTGCCAAATTGTGATTTGGAAATGATTGCCATGGCATTTACTTGGAAACTATGGCAATTGTGTATCGTTAGTGGTGTGAAGTGCACCCAGATCTTAATGTTGGAGATACCTCTACACTCAAGAAAATGAGTTGAAGCTGTGAAAACAGGTTAGAGGCTGGTGTACTAGAGATATCGATGAGATGGGTAACATGTTGTGATATCTATCCTTTGGATCGGATCACGGGAGTTAGCCTTGATCCCGACTGGTAAATGGTGCAAGTGAGATCAAGAGTGCAGCGGCGGATGAATTCCTAGTGGACTGTTAGAAAGTGCCTTGACGGTGGAACCGATAAGTTGTACCTGTGATAGCAGGATTTATGCGATATGCTAAGTAAAGGCTATCTACTTTGTATGGATAGAGGATGATTACCGGAGGCTCCGGAATTGGATTGTCTCGCTTCCAAGCTATTTGTGATGATTGTTTGGAGATTGTGAAAAGGAGTAACCATTCACTTGAGTTGGATTGAGAAAGTTTCCCGCAAGTATACCTTGGTAATTTGTGCGATTGCGTAGGGCGTCTAGCTCTATCGCTTTGGAATTTGGGCCACTTGACGATTCTCGGTGAGAAATAGAGGTTTGGGCATCTGAATCTGATGATCTGATTGTGATACTTGGCTAAGGAAATCCAAGAGCTTTGTGTATGAGGAATCTAAGTTTCAGATTCTTTGGATTATTTGAGACCCTGAGGCAAATGGGCCTAGTGGCATGTCGAGCTGTTTTACTTCAGATCTGTTGAAGGTATATGATGTGTGTTGACACTCCGAGCGAGTATTTGAATTCTACCCCGATGGTGGATGTCGTTTCATTAGAGCTACATGAAGATCTAAACTTCAAGGAGCATTATTGTGGATTGGACTTGTGGAATGTAGGAATTTGGAATTATCACTATTCCTACTACAAGATGCTTTGGAGCAACATCTTGGATGCGATGCATTGTGAGAGCTGGAGGCTTCACTGCGAGGGCGATGTTCTTATCTCCTCTGGTTTTGTTGTTTGGTTGTTGGTTGTTGATCCGTAGTTTCGCGGACGAAACTCCTTTTTAGGAGGGGAGAATGTAGCACACTGAACTTTAGCAAATTGCGGAGTTCTAGTGAGAGAATAGTGGCTTATACTATTCTGGAGTTTTGAGTTGTGTTTGGTGAGTTTCGGAGTGTTTTCGGGACTTGGAGAGTGCGAAAACGGACTCCGGGAGATTTTGCAATTGCATACCGGTATCTGGTTTTGGGATACCGGAATCCAGTGAGAACTGGTTGTGCGCAGCTCTCGGGTTCTGCAGAATCCGGCAGCTGATAACGGAATAGGCTGGCGTACCGGTACTGATGTTGGCATACCGGTACTGAAGTGTTTTGTACCGGTACTGAGAGTTGCATACCGGAATGCTGTTGCGCGGCTTGTTGGCCGAGGCTCGGGTTTGCGGGATTTCTGGCCTGATACCGGTATGCACATACGCATACCGGAATACAGTGCAGAAATTGCTTTTTTTTTGTGCAGTTTTGCAATTTTGTCCTTTGGAGGGGCTTTTGGGGATTTTGTTACAACCATTACAACTTACCCCTTCACCCTTCACAGCCCTCATTGTGCTGAGGCTTAGAGAAGAAAAGGTAAGGTTCCTTCCCTCTCTCTCTCTAGATTTCTCTTCTCCTTTTGCTTGGGATCTTGGGTTTTGATCTCTTTTCTCTTCTCCTTTTGCTTGTTGCTTGCTAATGGAGCATTGGGGAAGACTTGCTTGTGTTGTGGAGAGCTTGTTGTGGTTTTCTCTCCAACCCTAGCTTCTTTGGACCTAGATTGGAGATCAAAAGAGGTGAGTAACTCTCTTGTAAACCCCTTTTTGTGGTTTATTTGGATTATTGTTGATGAAACCTTAAAATGGTAAACCTAGGGTTTATTTTAGGGTTTCTTGATTGTGAGCTCTTGAGGTTGAATTGATGGGTGTAGAATGTTGTTGTAGGTTGGATTTGAAGATCCCTAACCTCAATTTGGACTTAGAACAAGTTCTACTTGCTCAAGGTATTTTTCACCCATTTACCTCATAGATTTTGGTGGTTTTTGAATTTGTTCGTTCGAAACTTGTAACCCGTTGGAAAATTATCTTAGGGTATGAGAAGCTCGGGGGACAACTTCGTTTTGATGTACTGCGAGGTTTCGACGGTTATCCGGTGGGTCTGACCTCACCGAAATGGGTGAACTCCCCCCTATGTCTCCTATCTTGTTATAGGTGTCACGCCCCGTCGGGCCTTTAACACCAACTAGGTGGAAAGGATAACCGCACGGGCGCATGCCCCAGACCCGCCGAACGGATAGAGCCTCTTCAACCCGCCCAAGGCGTCACAACACAAGCTTATCCACAATGTTCCAACTAGGAACGGAGTACAAGAGTTGCACAAGGAAAGCATCAACATAAAGAAGTCCTACTTCTATTACATCACATTGCACATTTATACATGCCCAAATTTTTCTTTTCTTTCTTTTCATTCCATACACCATGTTCCAAAACTATGGAATACATAAGTTTTATACATGTAATGAAAATTCCCTATACTATCAAAGTCCAAGACTAGGGGTACAACTCTATGTATCACCAAAATAGAAGGGCCGCTATCTAGAGAGCCAAACCCTTGCCTCGCTCCGCCGCCTCACTCGCGGAAGGACCTGGAAAACGTGGGGTGAGAACTATAAACATAGTTCCCAGTGGGTAAGGCCACCCAAGAGAGAAGCTCGACCCACCAGGTCCAAAGAAACACCATATGCATAAGTTAGATCACAAATAACTATGCAACACTTATTTACATGCTTGTAAATAAACATAAAGGATGCAACCAAATGAAATATAAATTATCATTCTCTCCTAGGTTCATCCTATATTTCACATTGACTAAGTTCAATTACTTGTCATTTACTTATGGTTTCGGAATCGCCGTCTTACCATAAGGGTTCCAACATTCAAGTAGTGAACTCGTCACCTCCTAGTTCGAGTAGCGAACTCGTCGCATACTCGGGATAGCAAAATCGTCGCATACCCCATCTCAACACCGCCATCACATGGCATGGGTAGCGAACTCGTCGCATACCCGGGATAGCAACCTCGTCGTACATCCCATCTCGACACCGCCAACTCATGGCGTGGTAGCGAAATCGTCGCATACCCGGGATAGCAAAATCGTCGCACATCCCGTGTCAACACCGCCAACTCATGGCATGGTAGCGAAATCGTCGCCTACCCGGGATAGCAAAATCGTCGCACATCCCGTTTCAACACCGCCAACTCGTGGCATGGTAGCGAAATCGTCGCCTACCCGGGATAGCAAAATCATCGCACATCCCGTTGTTCACTTGCCAATCTCCACATTTTGTGTTTTAGATTGCCTAGGGTTCCCAAAAACCTCATTTCAAAGGATTAAATCCAAGGTTTGAACCCAAAACGTGAGGAACTAATCTTAATCACGAGTTCCCCAAGCTTCTTCTTGCACCAAGAAGCTTCTTTTCTCCTTTGGAAGCCTTTTCCAAGATCAATCCACCCTTTTCTCCAAGTTTTGGAGAGATCTCTAGAGAGAGAAAGTGAAGGAGATGGAGAGGAGAAGTAGAGAGGAAGACAATGAGAAGGGGAGAAGGTCTCAGCCCTTCATACAGCCCCAATACATGTGAAAAGACTGTTTTGCCCCTCTCCACAAACAACACAAACAACCAGCCAAAACTGGAATTTCGTAACACTGTATACCGATATGTGCATTGCATACCGGTATACGGGTGTTATTCCGGTATACCCCGGAGGATTCCGCAGAACCCGAGAGCTGGGTTCTCGGTTTAACTATGGCATTCCGGTATACCCTCATCACATACCGGTACTAATCACTTCAGTACCGGTATGGAGGTCCACATACCGGAATCCAGTGCAGACTTCACAATTTGTAGAAGTTCGGTACGATGCACTGAAATTCAGTGTACTACATTCCTCCCCCCTTAAAGAGAGTTTCGGCCGCGAAACTGAATCATACCTCAGCTGGACTCAGCGAAGAGGTAAGGAAACCGCTTCCTCATTGAGCTTTCCAATTCCCACGTAGCTTCGCGCTCACCGTGATTCGTCCATTGTACTTTTACATAAGGAATTTCACGGTTCCTCAAATTTTTCACCTCGCGATCCATGATACACAAGGGAAATTCCTCATAAGTCATATCCTCATGAAGCTCTATAGGCACATACTCGAGGACGTGCGCCGGATCATACATATACTTGCGGAGCGTCGATACATGGAACACATTGTGTATCCCCGCAAATTTTGGCGGCAAAGCTAGCCGATATGCCACGGATCCCACACGCTCCAAAACCTCATAAGGTCCAATGTAACGGGGACTCAACTTACCCCGAACACCAAATCGTTTCACCCCTCTCATGGGTGACACTTTCAAGAAGACGCGGTCTCCTACCGCGAATTCCAAATCTCGTCGACGTCGATCCGCATAACTCTTTTGTCTAGATTGCGCCGTCGATAAGCGTTCGCATTCCAAGCGGACCTTTTCCTCCGCTTCACGCAACACATCTAGTCCTAAGACCCTTCTCTCGCCGACTTCGCTCTAATGAATAGGAGAGCGGCATTTTCTTCCATACAAGGCCTCAAACGGTGCCATACCGATGCTAGATTGATAGCTATTATTGTAAGCAAATTCAGCCATCGGCAAATGAGTAGGCAATGCACCCTTGAAGTCCAACACACACGCTCGCAGCATATCCTCCAAAATCTGAATTGTCCTTTCCGATTGACCGTCAGTTTGAGGATGAAATGCTGAACTGAAATCGAGCCGTGTGCCCAAAGCTTCTTGCAAGCTTTTCCAAAAATGCGACGTAAAACGGGGATCTCGATCTGAAACTATCGTGGTCGGGACCCCGTGCAACCGCATAATCTCGTCCAGGTAGACTTGTGCTAGCTTGTCTCCCGACCAAGTGGTGTGGATTGGCAAAAAGTGTGCCGACTTTGACAAACGATCCACCACCACCCAAATCGCGTCGTGGCCACCTTGTGATCGAGGTAAACCCACAACGAAGTCCATTGCTATGTTCTCCCACTTCCAAACTGGAATGGGCAACCCTTGCAATTTTCCCGCCGGAAAGCGACGCTCGGCCTTCACCTGTTGGCATACTAAGCATTGTGCCACAAAGCGTCCAACATCAAGTTTCATCCCCGGCCACCAATAATGTAATTTAAGATCCTTGTACATTTTGGTGCCGCCCGGGTGAATCGCATAGGGAGAAGTATGAGCTTCTTTCAAGATCTCCCCACGAATATCCTCGACTTTTGGCACGCACAATCGATTTCGGAATCAAATTGCGCCCTTCGAGTCTACATGAAAATCACCGGCGCGCCCGCTCTCGATAGGACTCCGCACCTTTTGAAGTTCCGGATCACCGGATTGCTTTTCTTTTATTTGCTCCAACAAAGTTGGCCAAATCTCGAGATTCATAAGTCTAGCGGGGACGCCCGGGGCAACGACTTCCAAGTCAAACAGGCCCATTTCCTTGATTAACGACATTTGTCCTGTCATCTCAATTGTGAAGTTCTCCACGGATTTTCTACTGAGCGCATCAGCCACCACATTGGCTCTACCGGGGTGGTACAAAATGGTTAAGTCGTAATCCTTTATCAACTCCAACCATCTCCGCTGCCTCAAATTCAACTCCTTTTGAGTGAATAAGTACTTTAAGCTTTTATGATCCGTGTAAACCTCACAATGTTCCCCGTACAAGTAGTGTCTCCACAACTTAAGTGCGAAGACCACCGCCGCAAGCTCTAAGTCGTGGGTGGGATAATTTTGCTCATAGCTCTTTAGCTGTCGAGAGGCATATGCTATTACTTGTCCTCTTTGCATAAGCACACACCCAAGACCACGCCGTGATGCATCACTATACACCACAAAGCCCTCCCCCGCAATCGGCAAGGCGAGAACCGGAGCCGAAGTCAACCTTTCCTTTAGCTCCTTAAAGCTTTGGTCGCATTCCTCGCTCCAAACATATTTGGCTCCCTTGCGGGTAAGACGCGTTAAAATCTCTCCACGAACCGCCGATAGTACCCCGCAAGACCCAAAAAGCTTCGTATTTCCGTGACATTGGTCGGGCGAGGCCAATCCTTGATTGCCTCAACTTTCATAGAGTCCACCGATACTCCTTCCGCGGAGATCACATGACCCAAGAAAGCGACCTCACGAATCCAAAATTCGTACTTTTTTATCTTGGCGAACAACTTGTTCTCTCGAAGAACTTGAAGCACAATCCTTAGGTGCTCTTTATGTTCCTCTTCACTCCGAGAGTAGACAAGAATATCATCTATGAACACAACCACAAATTGATCCAATAGTGGTTTGAACACACGGTTCATTAAATCCATGAACGCCGCCGGGGCATTGGTAAGCCCGAAAGGCATAACAGTGAATTCATAGTGTCCATACCGCGTCCTAAATGTGGTCTTATGCACATCCTCCGGTTTGATCTTCAATTGGTGATAACCGGATTGCAAATCAATCTTTGAATACACCCGAGACCCTTGCAACTGATCGAACAAGTCATCAATTCGGGGTAACGGGTACTTATTCTTGACGGTCACTTTATTCAACTCGCGGTAATCTACACACAACCGCAGTGAACCGTCCTTTTTCCGCACAAATAGAACAGGGGCTCCCCAAGGTGACACACTTGGCTTTACGAAACCCTTGTCCATCAAATCTTGCAATTGTGCTTTCAATTCCTTCAGTTCCGCGGGTGCCATCCTGTACGGGGCCTTAGAGATCGGCGCCGTACCCGGGAGCAAATCGATCACGAATTCTATTTCCCGGTCCGGTGGCATTCCGGGCAACTCCGTCGGAAATACATCCGGGAACTCTTGGACTATAGGAATGTCCTCGAGCCCCAACACTTCTTTTCGGTCATCCACTACCGTCGCCAAGTAGGCAATGCAACCACTAGCAATAAGCTTCCTTGCTTGCAACGTGGACACCATTGACGCAAAGAGCGAACTCTTGCAACCACGGTACAGAAACTCTTTGTGGCCGGGTTCTCTAAACCTCACTATCCGGCTCTCACAATCAATAGTAGCGTGATATTTCGAGAGCCAATCCATTCCTAGGATTAAGTCATACTCGTTCATTCGACTTAACACCAGCAAGTCAGCTGGCATGATCCAGTTTTCAACCCTCACTGGACAGTCTACACACGCGTGATGTACGCAAAAGGTGTGTTCATGTACTTGAACCCAAAACGTGAGGAACTAACCTTAATCACGAGTTCCCCAAGCTTCTTCTTGCACCAAGAAGCTTCTTTTCTCCTTTGGAAGCCTTTTCCAAGATCAATCCACCATTTTCTCCAAGTTTTGGAGAGATCTCTAGAGAGAGAAAATGAAGGAGATGGAGAGGAGAAGTGGAGGAGGAAGATGACTGAGAAAGAGGGGTGTTCCCTGCCTTTCTAACACTCCCTCGAGTGTGAAAAGACCCATTTGCCCCTCTCCACACTTAACACCTTCAACCAGCCAAAACTGAAATTTCGTAACACTGTATACCGGTATGTGCATTGCATACCGGTATACGGGTGCTAGTTCCGGTATACCCCGGAGGATTCCGCAGAACCCGAGAGCTGGGTTTACTGTTTCGACCATCGCATTTCGGTATACCTCATCACATACCGGTATATGGTGACAGTTCCGGTATTCCCCGGAGAATTCCGCAAAACCCGAGAGTTGGGTTTTCGGTTTCAACCATGGCATTCCGGTATAACTCATCACATACCGGTACTAATCACTTCAGTACCGGTATGGAGATCCACATACCGGAATCCAGTGCAGACTTCACAAGTTTAGCAGTTTTAACTTTTCGAAGTCCGTTTTCGCGCCTCGCTTGCGCCGAAAACACTTCACACAAGTCCCAAACTTGGCCGAAGCCTCACATATAGCCTCTCATGCCATTTTTCCACCGGAACTCCACAATTTGTAGAAGTTCGGTACGATGCACTGAAATTCAGTGTACTACAAGTATTGACCTTCCAGCAATAGAGGGAATATGAGAAGAATCACCAACCCATGATTCGGAATTAGCCGCCATAGCGTTTACTTGGAAACTATGGCAATTTTATGTATAGTTAGTGGTGTGAAGCGCACCCAGACCTGAATGTTTATGATGTCTCTACACTCAGGAATGTGAGTTGAAGCAGTGAAGACAGGTTAGAGGTGTACTAGAGATATCGATGAGATGGGTAACATAAATTGATATCTATCCTTTGGATCGGATCACGGAAGTTAGCCTTGATCCCGACTTGTAAATGGTGCAATCACGATCAAGAATGCAGCGGCTGATGAATTCCTAGTAGACAGTCAGAAAGTGCCTTGGCGGTGGAACTAACAAGTTGTACCCGTGATAACAGGATTTTTGAGATATGTTAAGTGATGGATGAGCGTCGTTTTTCCAACGACAAGTTGCATGGACTACCTACCCTCGTATAATAGAGGATGATTACCGGAGGCTCCGGAATTGAATTGTCTCGCTTCCAAGCTAGATATGATGATTGTTGGTAGATTGTGAATAGGAGTAGCTATTCACTTGGGTTGGATTGAGAGAATTTTCGCGCAAGTATACCTTGGTAAATTGTGCGACTGCGTAGAGCGTCTAGCTCTATCGCTTTGGAATTTGGGTCAATGGATGATTCTCGATGAGAGATAGAATTTTGGCACCTGAATCAGATGATCTGATGGTGATATTTGGTTAAGGAAATCCAAGAGTCGTGCGTATGAGGAATCTACGCCCTAGATTCATTGGATTGTTCGAGACCCTGAGGCGAATGGGCCAAGTGGCGTATTGACTTGTTTTACCTCAGACCTGTTGAAGGTAAATGGTGTGTTTCAGTTATTGACGCTCCGAGCAAGTATTTGGATTCTACCCCGATGGTGATGTCGCTTCATTAGAGCTACATGAAGATCTAAACTTCAAGGAGCAGTTGTTGTGGATTGGACTTGTGGAATGTAGGAATTTGGAATTATCACTATTCCTACTACAAGGTGCTTTGGAGCAACATCTTGGATGCGATGCATTGTGAGAGCTGGAGGCTTCACTGCGAGGGCGATGTTCTTATCTCCTTCAGATTTGCTGTTTGTTTGTTGGTTGTGGATCCGTAGTTTCACGGACGAAACTCCTTTTTAGGAGGGGGGAATGTAGCACACTGAACTTTAGCAAATGGCGGAGTGTCACGCCCCGCGCCCTAGTGAGAGCCTACCAGGCACGTGCACAGACCCGCCGTGTACCCCAAAACAACACACAATGTACACAAGGCGTCTACAACAACAACAATCAAGTAATAGAAGGAATACATCCTAAACAAGGTGATCAGAGCGAGAATATAATTCTACAACTAAAACAAGTTTAACACGAGTAAATCCTCAAGATATACAATAAAATTATACATCTTAGATGCTAACAGATCAACCAACTAACATATCTATACACCTTTCACTCAAAATACAATGAAAGGAATCCATGGTATGTCTATAATAACATCGTAGAGGCTCTAGCTAGCTGCTAACCCCTCGCCACGATCCCAAGCCTCTCCTGCTGCGGAAGGCTCTGAAACAAAAACCCAACAACAATGGGGGTGAGAACTATTAAACAATAGTTCCCAGTGGGTAAGCCGCCGAGAGTGGCGAATTACACCGCTAGGTCAACTGAGGCACGATAGTACAAGCTGAAACATAAGGCATAAAATATTAAATGTTAAACAAATAATTCTACAACTATCATGCCTCCAAATGACTAAATCATCTACATGAACATGAACATGTTTCTACTGTCATATGCTCAACATTTAATCACACCAGTTTACATGCATGTCAAATTAATGTCATGATCATTGGTTAAAAAGAATCTTTCCATTTTCATCTTAATACCAAGCCACTATACTAATCATCTTAAGTATAGGCTAATGCCACTATGGATGTCCATGCAAGTAATGACTAATACAAATGTCCAACTATGGTGCATGCATCCAAATGATGTCAAGCCAAGTAATGCCACACGATGCAACTCACTACTATGTCCATATGCTATATGTATATACATCAACCATCTGTGATGTACTATGTCCAGTTTACTTAGCATTTACCCAATCAACAAGGGGACTTACACAAGGTAAAGTCCCAGCTGTGCCCTGCCTAGTGGCCCCGTGGTATTCAACATTCTCCCGTAGACAATGAGACTTCCCCACGACAATCCATTTCGGCGCTCTACATCGCACGGCGACCTACAATCGCAAAGACCAACTCCGGAGTGTCAGCTTGTAGGGAGCGACCCTCACAAGAAAGCGCGGAAGAGCCCAAAGGCAACAAGTCATAATCAACCCATAATGTCATGCTCGTCATGTCTCTAACATGGAATAGCCAACCAATGTCCAAAGGATCTAACATTATGTCATAATGTCAACCTAGTTATTCACCTAAGTGAAATATAATATGCTTAACCTCACACTATGTCAAAATATGTCATATCATGTTTATTACATTCAATAGCCAATATGCTAATTGTCAACAATATCATGTTGTTCTCAAATTGTCCATTGGTATGTCCCTACCAATATGCACATGTCTCTAACATGTAAATGCTCACCTCTCGGTTTACTAAGTTCATAATCCATGCATTATTCTAATGCTATAATTCATGCATTCTACAAATGCCATGACAATGCATTCTTAAGGTTGCAAGGGTACCAGGGTAGTGCAGCCAATAATGGTGATGCCAACAATGTAAGATAGGGGGTGCCCTAGGATCTATCTAGAGTATATCAATCACCTAGAGGGGGGTGAATAGGTGTATAAACAAAAATCACAAATCTCAATGCGATAAAGTAAATGCGGAAAATAAAATCAGCACACCGAGATTTACGTGGGAAACTCCACTTTGGAGAAAAACCCACGGGACCAACACGCGATAACAATCGACTAAGAATAAAAGATTACAAGGTGATTACCGACTCCACGGACTTAACCTCTCTTTTATCTTCTCCGGATCTTGCGCACACCACCGGGTTGTCCACGCCCCACGTTCGAATCCACGAACGCCACGCCTCGAATCCACGAGACGCCTCACTTCGAATCCACGAAGCCTTCTACACGTCGAATGTGAGAATCCGAATTTTTGGGAATTTGGAATTCTCAGTGTTCCTCTCCCCCATTACTGTGTTTTTGCTCGGTATACGTATATAATACAGATATATATGTATATATAGGTATATAAGTGAGTTTTGGTGGAGTTTTTAAGTTTTCGGATTTTCGTCGCGGAGAGTGAACGGCTTAACGGCGCGATCCGTGTCGGCGTGCGACGCACGGTTTGAAAGTTATTGCATCTTTATCGCAGATCGCTCGAAGGTTACGTTTTATGTTTTCGCGATCGAGTCCCCGTTTTCGCACCTTTTCGCGCGATTTCGAATCGCAGGGGCCTGGGAGGATTTTGTTGCCTTGGGAGGGAGATTGTGGCTGAGAGGGAGGGGTAGGTAGGGGGTTGGTGGAGGCTTTAATCGGATTTGACCCAACACACCCCTCTCTTTACTTAGTCAACACTCCACCCTCACTCTCTCTCTCCCTCTCCCTCACTCTTTCTCTTTTCCTCAGCCCCAGCCAGAGCCCGAGCTCCCCCTGCCCCTTTGGCCTCCTCCCCGAGCCTTGCCGACCGCCGCCGGCCACCACCTGGCCGGAGCATCCCCGGCCACCCCTCTCTCCTTGTTTTCTCTTTTTCTTCTTCTTCTTCTTCTTCTTCTTCTTCTTCTTCTCTGAGGTGAGCACCCAGGGGGAACCCATGCGTGAACCCCCCTGAGGTGACTGGGCTGCTGGCGCCGCCGGAGTGCCGCCGGAGCGCCGCCGGAGCCGCCGCTGGGCTGCTGGAGCTGCTGCTGGAGGAGCTGCGGGCCGAGCATGGTGGGGCCGCGCCGTCGCGCGCGCCTCCCGACGCCGGAGAGGGTGAGCTTGGTCACCCTCGGGACCTCCGGCGCCGCCTCCTCCTTCCCCCCGGCCATCGCCGTGCCGCCGGAGCGCCGCCGGAGCCGCCGCGGGCTCGGTGTAGCCAGCTAGGGCATCCGCAGCTTGGGTTGCTCCGCCGCCGCCACCCGCCGCCCTTTTTTGTCGCGGTCACCTCCCAACCGACGGCCGGCGACCTCCTCTTGCCGGTGCTCGCGTCGCCGCCGGCCGCCGTCGCCGTTTGTTGCCGGAGCCGCCGTGCCCTGTCTCGGGTTGCCAACCCGAGAGCAGGCTCGCTCCCCGCGCCGCCGCCGCCGGTTCCTGCCGCCTCCTGAGGTGAGCCCCCTCTTCCCTGTGACCCTCTAGACTGACAGTGGCCGCCGCCGGCCTTGCTTGCCGGCCGGCAGCCGGCCGGAGCTAGTTGCTCCGGCCGGGGTCTGGTTTATGCTGTTGTTGGCCGCGCCGAGGATTTTGGAGCCCCTGGTGCTTCCCGAGGCCCGGGAAGGTGAGCATGAGGATCATGGCATCTCACTGATCATCATGCTCACCTCCATTTTGGTTTTGCTCGAGCCGCTTCGTCATTCGGCCTTTGTCGGGTCATTTTGGACCTTGGCGCCCTGTTTTTATGCAATTGCTGGGCCAGCGACTGTTCTCATCGCAGTGGGATTGTGAGCACGGTTTCCGTGACGTCGTTACCTATCCGCTGGTGCTTGCGGAAGGTCGAGCGGACGAACGGATTGCTCGAACGGCTTAATTTAGTGCTTGTATGTATGTGTATGTTGCTTGTTTGGGGACTTTGGCGTTTGTGACAGCGTAGCGACACTGTGGGCAGCAAGGGTAAGGTCTTGGAGACCCTGTGGACTACTTGTCCAACCCCCTCGCCCTTCGTGTGGTTTCGGACTTGTTTCCGACGCGTTTTTCGATGAAATAATCGACAAAACGCGCGTTTCTAGTGGTGCGACTCGCTCGCTGTTTTCACAAGCGACTTGGCTTCGTCATTCAGCCTTGTTGGCTGTTCCTCAACGCTGTCCCGAAGTTCCGGGGACAGCGGTTGAGCGACGAAGGGTTCCGGTGCCATTTCGGCATTTTTCGGGAACCCGGGAGGCCTTTTCGGGTGCGTTTTTGGTCGTGGCACCCCGAGCTTGTGCTCGCTGTCCCAGCACTTGGTTTTGTGTGTTTAGGGACAGCGAGGGACGTGTTCGACGTTCTAGTACCCCCTCAGGGGCTTTGTATGGTTTCGGGATCGTCCCGGTGGGTTTCCCGGGCGATCCGCCGGTGTCGGGATGTGAGAGCTTTACGTTTAGCGTCGACTTGGTGGACCTTGACCGTGTGAGTCTTTCGTAGGTCCTGTCGCGGTTCCCGAGAGCCGTCGGTGTTAGATTGGATCTTACCTACAGGTGGGTGCTTCGATCCGGAGTCGGTTCAGTGGACTACGGTGATACCTTTCTATCCCTTCTTTGGCATTACAGTTTTTAGTTCACATGACTCCCGTAGACTCTACTTATATGCGTGCTTGGATAGTAGAGTAGTTGTAGTTGCATGGTTCTTGAGACGACCCAGTTGGTCGGTAGTGATCGCCTATTGTTCTGAGCGATCCTAGTTGTAGCTTGCATGCTCCTTAAGACGACCCAGTTGGTCGGAGGTGATCGCCTGTTGTTCCGAGCGATCCTAGTGGTGGTTTATCGGTTGCTTCTCGGCTTGTTGCCGTTCTGTGGATTGAGCATCTGCATCGATCGTCACAGCTCTTCTAGCACTTCACGTACACCGCGGTCTGATCCACCGTTTGGAGGTGTTCTTTTCCGGAAAAGGGTCGTTGAGTTTGTGCCGACCCGTGAGCCTTGATGCAGTGCGTCCAGAAGGTTTATGTGCCTATAGATGAGCAGGTGACAGTGCATGGGATGCGTCCCGGTGGTTTTAGATTGGGTTTACTTTGTGGTTTTCCCTTTGATGCATACTAGTTGCTTACAGTAGCATAGTTATTTCAGTTGTATGTTAGCCTCATACTTACTTGTGCTACTGTATACCATATCTATCTTTTGTTGACCCTCGTGCCGGTGTGTACACCTCGCCTTCGTCGGCTTGCGGTACCCACTGGGAGGGGAGACATGCGTGCATGTTCTCACCCCCCACCCCCATTACAGGTTTCAGGTGAGCAGGGTGGTGAGTGTCGGGACGCTGCGAGGCACGCCTAGATAGTAGCTCTAGAGGTTCCGACTCGTGAGGCTACATCCCCAGATTTGGTTATCACCCTACTTTCGCCTATTAGATGTCATTTGTGGTTCAGTTATTCTTTGAGCTTACTCTAGCATGCTTATGTGTTGTGAATTTACTCCTTATGATTATGTGATGATAGCATGCTTGGATTGATTGGTTGTATCCTTGTTTTCCAGTCGTTTTATTTATCGAGCATTTTGGTTTACTACCCCTCGTGGTAGCGTCGTAAAACAAGGCTTCCGTGTGGGAAACGGTTTTCAAATGGATTTCTGATTGCTCGATTTTGTGATTTCAA